>WBNM01008787.1:0-159135 GCA_013399055.1 Ramphastos sulfuratus | reverse complement strand
ATCCACCAGGCGGGTCACCTGATCATAGAAGGAGATCAGGTTGGAGAGGCAGGATCTGCCCTTCCTAAATCCATGTTGGCTGGGCCTGAGCCCTTGGCCATCCCTCAGGTGCGCAGTTATTGCCCCTAAGATAATCTGCTCCATCACTTTCCCTGGCACTGAGGTCAGGCTGACAGGCCTGTAGTTCCCAGGTTCCTCCATCCGACCCTTCTTGTGGATGGGGATCACACTGGCCAGTGACATTGTAATACCCTGTCACTATCTAAAGACAGGGAATTAATCTATAACGATTTTTGTCGTTCAAAAAGGCACACTACTTACCCAGTCACACATGAAAACACAAGTAAGAGACTATACTAGTTGATGGCAGACTGCCCAAGGGAAACAGTCCCCCTACCCTGACTAATATTTGAAGATGTCTGACATTTCATGTACAATAAAATGGAAAAATTTAGAAGTTTTCAAACCCAACTTTTTAAATCTGGAATGTAAAAAAAAAAAAAAAGTTTAATAGTTCTAATCTCATTTATTTCTTTGTATCTACCAGCATCTAAAGATCAAAGATACTGAAAAATCCTCAAGTAGCACTTAGTGTCTTGTAACACAAGACTGGTATTTAAATTACTTTGGCACAACCCGGATAGCAGACAGTGGTGATTGGCTTATCTGGCATCCATAGTCCTTTTGTTTGCTAGGCACTGCAAGTCATATATGATTATGATAATATAATGCAATTTTCATAATCAGATTGTAATAATCAGTAATACACATCAAAATGAGTATTGGGTACTGAAAAAAACCCTACTGCTCCATGAAGTGGACAGTACATCTTCAAAATCTTTCTCTCACATGACTCCAAACCCACTAAGCAGTAATCATCCCAGATACTAAAACACAGATCTAATTCACAACTTTTTAATTTGGTCCTACCTCATACACGAGCACTTTTCAAAACTTAGGTAAGATCAACTATCACTGAATAGAACCTAACACCAAACTTTCACTGATTTCAGGTAAACATTCTCTCTGGGCATTTATAGGAACAGAAATTAGCCAAAATCTCAGCTATCTGAAACTATAATCATAATTCAGTTCCTGGAATTATTAATAGATGAACTTGCCTTTCAGTGACAAGAGCAAGCATATGACTGACTTTTCTGAGCCCTCACCTTTAACATTTAATGCTACTCACTGCAAAATGAAAGGTGTAACATTAGATAAAAGAACAGTGGGGGAAAGGGAAGACATTAATTTGAAATGCTTGAATCTTTCACAGAAACAGAACACTCAATTAGCAGAACAGGAAATACTACAATCTCTTCCAGATCTGTAAAACCAAAGTCTGTCTGGAAGGTGTGGGTGTATTTGGAAGAGTTTACAAACTACATGTTCCCTTATTGAAGATTCTTGTTTGATTCCATGCTCAAACAGTAGCAGACATTAGCAACTTACCATTTCCAGATGACATGAAAAAAGCATCTGTCTGCTAGTCAATGATTATCCAAATTCAGATATTCACAGCTTCATCACCTTAGTGAAACTGCAAGAATAAAACACTTCCCAGGCACAGTATTTCAGTGTTTAAATTCTAAACTACTGTTAGCATAACATCTCAGCAATGGAGATTGAGACTGTGACAAACAAGGTAAACTTCCCTCAGCTCTTTGAATGAAGTTTCTAATGCTGTTCAAGGGTATTGAGTTGTACCTTCAAAACACTCTTTGACCCTGGCCAGATTATCTGAAAGACCACATGAAACTCCAAAACAAAGACTTCTATCAAACACTCATTTAACACTTTAAACTGCCCTGTAAAAAGGTAGAGCTTGTCTGTGTTGGATGCAGAGCCTTTTTGAGGGCTGATCCAAGACTGTAAAATTAATTTCTCCTGAAGCTAAAGGGGAAACTCAAAGTTCAGTATCTTCTATCCCAGGTGTACAGTGTTTCTTTGATCATTTTTTTTCAAAGTGTATTTGAAAATGCATACAAAAGCTTCCCAACAAAACCCTACTAAAACAAGGCATTCCACTGCACATGACTTCTCCAGTGATAGAATGAAAGGACAAAAACTTCATTTAATGACTTAACTGATAGTGACTGACTCTATATAAAAAGGAGCAGTTTCCAAATTACTACAGCTTAGTCCCTGAACTGCTCACTGGTCAGAGCAAAGCAATTTTCATCATCTACATATCAGTAACTATTGATGACCCTACTGTACAATTATTTTTATTATACTATTATGCTGAAGTAGCAACCATTCTAAGAATCACTTTATGTTATCAGCTGTGGACTTAGGTAGTTGTCTAGCTTTGTTCATTCTATTTACAACAAATAATAAATAAATAAATAAATCTGCAAGAAACAGCTGCTTTAATATAAGCTTCTGGTCAGCTTTTGGCAAGCTGCCTCTACATTTATTCTGCCAAGTTACAATTTTTATCTCCAACAGGAAATGTATTCAAGTATTTTTGGGAAAAGAAATCAGAAAGGAAGTTATTACAACCCACACTGAACTACACTAACAGGCATTATGCTACCAGTGAAGTTTCTGCTAAGGGTTACTGCTACTAGCAAGAAAAGTTAAAGTTCTGGAGACTTAAAATCTGCGTTGTAAACCAACTGGAGCTTCATTTAGCAACAGCAACTGCAGAGAAGTGCCTGAAGATAGGTTTCCTTGTATGCTGTAATTTGCAGGTTGCTTGCTGCACTAGCTGAGGAAGATAATGCACATGGCATGCTAACATCACTACCAGAACATTGTACTGCTGTCTCCAAAGCTGTCAAATACATGAAAATATAGTTACAGCACTTCCTAAGAAAGAAAAAAAGGATTTGGGTCAGCTAAGCAAGCCAAGGCATGAATCAAACATCCTGTCTGGATAACCTTTCACTTAAAACATCAGTCCTGGGCACCAGCAACATGATTCAGGGTGCTTCAAATAAGTACCTAGGATGCCTATGTCACCACAGAAAACATAGTCCAAATTTCATGTTTAGCAAGGTACCAACAAGAGTAAACTTGCAAAAGTTTTGAGCTCAGGCTTTCTTGACTGGACTGCACGTTATATACCTGAATCTTAAGAGGATGAATAGAAAAGCCATTTCTATGGGAAGGTGCCTTTGAAAATCCAGGCAAAGGAGATAGGTGTGGTCATCAGAACTTTGCAGAGAACTATATATTCCAGTCAAAAAGATTTCTTACCGCAGAACCTTTCTTCTAGGGTATCCAAGGCCAAAAAAACCCTTATGGATTGATTTTTGATACCTACCTGCAGTGCTACAGAAGTTTTCTCTAGTACCCTTGACCTTGAGCATGCAATTTTTATTAAACTATTATGTGAACCTAAAAAGATCTGAATGTACTTCTGGAAGAACAGGAAAAGGAAATAACATTTCCATCTGCTACAGGCATATACAAGAGAAAACATTACTATTCATCTAGAAGCTTATTTCCTGAAATCGAGACATGATTGGATACTAAAAAAAAAAACCCCAAAAGCATTGCTTTTAGTTTAGACATAGGAAATATTGTGGTGCATTTACATAAAATAATAAAGAACACCAGTATATAGATCTCATTCCAAACAAGGCAGAAATAGCATCAAATATATACACGAACTAATAATCTACAGTGGAAAATAGTATTTTTCTCTGTGACAAACTTTCAGTTTCACTTTCAGCTTTGACTTTTAAAAAAAGTAAAAAAATTAAATTAAAATTAAAGTCCCTTTTTTGTAATACTTTACATCATTTTGTTGTTTCTGAAGAACTGCGTAACTCAGATGCTTTAATGTCCAAAACTGAGACTATAAAGCACAAAAATAAACAAGCAAACTTTGTCCATTTTGTCTTAAAATTTATTCCAATAACTTAATTCACTCTGAAAAATCGAATTTCAAAATGTCAAATGTATTTGTAACAAAACCAGGAAAGAATTAATGTTTTCTTATGTACTTTGTATCAGAATGCAAGCTCAGAAACTTTACAAAGAGAAATCTCAGTATCCTCCTAAAGAAAGTAGAAGTATCAAAGAAAACAGTAGTTTCTTTGATGCAAATTTTTCCTTTATATTAAAGGATAAACCATGTTAAAAAATCCAGACACTTTACTCTTACAGTATGCATTCCAGCACTATTTTTAGAAGTAGTAATGCAGCCAAACCAATTTTAAAATCGATTTTAAAAAGAAGTTAACTGACACAATGAGGTTTGGTTATTCTTCAAGAACTACAGGCTTCAAACAAAAAGGCTGTGTCCCTGTGAAGAACAAAGATGTAGCATGTGATTATAAATAATTATTCCTAAGCTTGTATGACTTCACTGAGTCTAACTAAAATGCAGACTTCTAAAATCACTTTCATTTAAGCTATGTATTTGGACAGAAACTAAGACTGTTTTGTGTAGCATGATGTTCATCTGTTCTATTAAGAATGCCTTTTATAAACCTGGACATTTGGGATACTTAAGTAAAGATCACTGTTCATCAGAATATGAGCATTCAGACTCTTAATTGCAAATCAGCTGCTTGGCAAGATTCCTATCAGTGGCTATTAAATGTAGTCTCCAACATATCCTTATTTTTTACTTATTTGAGAAAAAGTATCCTATTGACATCCATGAAAAATATAGAACACTAAGTTAACAATCTCTAATAAACCAGATTCTGTCAAAACTTCCAAAGAAACTTGAAAAAAACTTAATAGTGGAAGATAAAAGTGAGATGAACCCCTCAGGTTAACTTAAAGAGATCAAGACAAGGAAAATCCCTTCCAATTTTCATTACATGCCAAACTATGAAATTTAATTCTTTACCTGAAGGGAGACTCTTAACCATGATTTATAGAAGACTCTAGAGTTCTTAAAAATAATAATGATAATAGTAACAAAAAGCCTTTGAACTCTCAACCACCATAGACTAGCACCTGTATTTCACACACCCTTTTTCTTTCTGTTAATTTCACTTCATAGAATATTTTGGAGGAGGTCAGGGGGTAATTCATAATTCTGGTTTGGTATCAATACTCTATGCAACTTCTAGCTTTGATCTCGTTTTCACATCAACAATAATTTTGTCTTTCAATGATGTTCTGAATAATGAAATAATTTTTGAAACTTGAGTTCTTCACAGTAAGCCTTTTCAGTAACCTTCAGGTTTTTCTCCCAAAGCCTTTGTCCACTAGCTTGGTGACTGGTAAGTTAAATCAATTAATGTTAGGCGCACATCAGAAGGTATGACTTCCTTTGTTTATAATCAAAATTATAGCACTTAATTTTAAATATTTCCTGGTTCTTTTGAAATTTTGCATTATTTTTCTACTTCAACTTTCAATTTAAAGAGAGTGACAGTTTTCTCAGAGTGGGCTATTTTTCCATGTGGTGCTCCCAAGAGAGAACGCACTTTCATAAAACTTTAAGTAATTTAACAAAAGACAGCCATGAACAAGTTTGTTTACAAGTAACTTGCAAACTTCAACATTAGTTGTAGCTTTTAGCAGTTTGAGAAAGATTCAGTTACATTTAGGTACCTTGGTACTGAACTGAAAAAACAAAAGTGCTGCCCATTCTCCCCTGAGGCTAGCAGTCTATGTACTGTCCCAACAAGAAAGAGATGAGTTAGTCCTAATTTTTGCTCAGATGGTCATGCCAAAATCCAAAACATATGCAACTGCTGTGGTGGCTTCTCTTTCCCACACAGCAGAAATGTGGCTTATTTTGGCATTGAAGTGATCCTGCTCTGGCAGGGAGGTTGGACTAGATGATTTTTCGAGGTCCCTTCCAACCCCCAACATTCTATGATTCTGTGTTCATCCTCAAGGCCAGTTTTATTTATTTCTGCAGTTCCAAACAGATGGACTAGTCCAGAGGGCAATACACTCCATGCACATCACAGTTGCAAGGTGAATAAAGCCTGTGACATTCCGACAAAAATCCCAACAGTTAATTATAGCCAGCAAGGTCAGCCTGGCAAGCACCAAGGGTCAGGGAAAGAGGAGGCAATACCAACTGCACTAAGCTCACCACTCATGGTTTTCAAGGACAGTTCTGTGCCTCTGTCAAAAGCAGCTTAAATACAGTCAATTCCATTCTCAAGGGAAGTAGTTGACCTCAAAAGGTCTCTTTCAGCATTTGGAGGGTTTTTATGACCTAGAAGCAGTCAGCATCTTCTCAGGATCAAGGTCCTTGAGAATTATAACTGCCTCTGCACTTACTGAGAAGTAATGGGATTTAATTGGTGCTTCCCTGCATGAAAATGCAACAGTATTATTTTTATAATATACATACTAGACATCTTCTCACTTGCTAGACGCTGAAGCATGTTCTAGCATTCACTGTTTTATTACCCTCAGCCTGCCAAAATTCTTGAGGTTCTCTTAATTATCTTCTTTTAAAGATACCACTACCATGAATTTCAGACATTGCCTGCAGTTTCTTTTAAATATACATTTATATTGCAATCTATTTTCTCTGTCACTTAAAACTGTGGCTACAAAAACATTACACTGTCCTCAGTGTGAATTTAAAGATATAGAGGCTGCGTTATGTGTTTTTTTTTGAAAGTTCGAAACTATTTCGTTACCATTAATGGGAGACTTATACATTCGAAGTAGGACCAAGTGTCGGGAAAAAGACTTGGTGAAAGCTCACAGAAACATAACTACTGTGGCTAAACTCACAGATTAGGTTTGGAGCTCCTCCTGCTGTTCAGTTTACAAAGCGGCAGAAATGGTCAATAATTGTAGAAGCAGAGTGAAAATAAAGGCAACCTGACATGACAGCGAATGTTACTAAGATTCAACCGTCCAAATGCATGTGAATATTCTACATTCTTCAGAAGTACACATACAGTTCTTTAATTATCAAGAATCTAACAAAATACTTGTTTCCCTAACGCTGTTTTGAATATAGAATAAACATATAGTTAGAATATAAACACATTTAAAATATACAATTTAGAGATATAAACCAGATATTTTAAAAGCCATGAGTTTCAGTGTCATTTGAAACAAACTGTCAAAAATCTGGAGAACTAAAGCAGAAGATCACATCAGGATCACAGTGTCTAATGTTTACTCCCAACATTTCTGTTCGCAAATACAATGGTATAGACCAAAGTAGTGAACGCTAAGCCTTTCAACAGACACTGTCCCATCTAATAAGATTTGCACCCTGAAGTGCAGCTAGAACGTTGCTAAGTTACTTAACTGATAACTAAAGCCCTGTAGTGTCTTTACTTATACCTAGGTTTGTGAAGATAATTGGCATCTTATGTACCTGACTGTAACTAGGAAACTATTGTTCTGTACATCAGCAGGAGTCAGTGACAATAGTAGTCCAAAAGAAATACCCTGAAGTATGTATTTTCTTCTCTTTCACCAAAAACATTTTACTAAGCAGAAAAAAATAAACTCCTAACAACAGAGAAATCCACCACACAAAGGGAATCCCAAAACACTAGACAAAAATGTAACCCATGCTCTATGCACAGCACTATTACAAATACAGCCATGGCACTTCTGTAAAAGCCACAGAGCTAAAAGTAAATTTCTTCCAAAAAAGAGAAGCCTTTGAAGAACTAAACAATTAAACTACTAATCAAAGTATATATAGAATGGGAGAAATGGATGACAAGTAAATGTATTTTGTTTGAAAATGTATTTTGTTATTACTTGATGCCAAAACACAAAATAAAATAGGATACAATAAGGAAAAAATAAATTATTTATCTTATAAATAAAATGAAACATGATACAATAAAATTAAAACCCAAACTAAACCAAAAGTATAAATTATTTTCACAGGAAGAAAACCAAACAAACATGCAAAACAACATCACTTTTCCTAAGAAACATAATTTAATGCTACAAGATAAGTGGCTCAGTTAGAAAGATGGTAATAACAAACAGCCAAAAGTGAAATTCCCAACAGTATAAAGCCTTGTGACAGATATGGTTCTTAACCTCCAGTTACAAAAGTGTTCTACTGAGCATACCATAATATAGCATACGAGGGCTATTCAAAAAAGGATGTGGTCAAACGTAAGTATAAATACATGGTAAGGGGTAGTGGATTCACATTTATGTAGATAGGAAGTGGCAAACAGAGTATGTTTAGAGAACAGACATTACAAGATTACAAGATTCAGCTCCCAGAGTTGGTGCTTGAATAAATATAAAATAATCAAAGACACACTGCCAATGTCTTGGTCTTATTTACCTGCAGCTCTCCATTCATAAAGCTATTATTCAATTCTTAAAATAACTTCATCAGATATTTTACAGAGCCATCCAAGGAAAGGAAGTATTTTTTCTTCCTAACACCGATATGAGCCGAATAATCTATTTGTGATCATTGGCAACCAAATTACAATATGGTTAGATTCATCAGATCATCTAAGAAGGACATTAACAGATTATCAGAAGACAGCCCTGCAGAAAGAGAAAGAAACAAGCACCAGGTCTTCTACACCTAATGTGATAATAAACCTTACAGGACACTGATTCTGTAAATAAGGAAAGCATACACTATAGGACACACAGAAAATAAATATGCATCTAAAATATACATAGGCAATAAATTTAACTAACATCTAACAGTAATGTTAAGCACTATATATTAGAATGTAATTCTTGCTGTTTTGAAGACTCCATACAGGCAAGATAATCTATGATTCTATTCTATGAAATGAGATCTGCAAGCTACAAGACATTATCTTAAATGAGCATGAATGTTGTTCCGGATTGCTGTTGACCACTGATAAGATGGGATGTGAAGCTAGATGGACCTCAGCTTTTCCTTCAGCACAACCACTACTTTGTTACCACTTCCACAGAAGCATGCCTGCTACCAGGTCAGTTTAAAACAAAAGCTGCCACTCCTTGGCCACGGCATAAAGCAGCAATCCATCCATACACTGTGGAGTGTTAAGTGCCTTGACCACAGCTACCAGGAGTAGACCCAGCAGCTGGACATCCCTCTCCCTCCCCTACACAGCAAATTCTGCACACATAGAACATGAACTTTGCTGCATATACATAGCTCAGCTCCCATCTGAGCATGCAGTATTTTAAGACAAGGCCAATATTAGAGCTGGCACTCACAGAAATACTGCCTCAGTAACAAAGTACAAGGAAGCAGCAGAACCATCAGGCCAACTGCTAGCGATCCTTCTATGCCATGTCTATACTAACACAGCTTTCTGTTCCACAGTAAATTACTATTTCCATTGTAGAATCATAGAATCAACCAGGTTGGAAGAGAACTCCAAGATGATATCCAGTCCAATCTATCACCCAGGCCTATCCAATCAACCAGACCATGGCACTAAGTGCCTCATCCAGTCTTCTGGAAAAAATTTCTTGAAAAATAGATTGTCTAAGCTTGTTTAAAAAAAAAAAAAAAATCATCAATCTACAGACCTTCTTTTCCTCCCCCTCTTGTGAGAAGGACTACTTCATGTTATCTTTTCTAACACAAACCTAAACAGTCATCACTGCTGATGTCATGAAGGCAACACACAGTGCTTTCATCTTTCAGAGCTGGCATCTCTCTCATTACATACAAAAGCCTTGTGCACAATTTAAGTCTGAGTAGAGGGTTTATTTCTCAGTCTTTGAAGGAGAAATAAGAATGAATACTATCCACACACAAGGAAGATCTATTCAACTAGTTGCTATTTCAAGTCTGTGGGTGTATGTTCAGTAAGACGTACAATAGTTAAAATCTGAAGAAAGGAGTTGAATTGTATTCAGTGATCAAAATTTATTTTTAAAACATTACTGCTACTCAGATAAGCAAATCAAGAATAAGCATTTTCTAGCTGTTCTAAATCCATTTTATCCTTTTGTATCACTGAACAAGGGCAAACACCTTCTGGTAAAAAGAAACAGAGGAACCAGAAACTTCTACAGTCATTCCAGCAGTAACTAAAGAAAGTTACAAACAACTGCCCTACCAAATACTCTATTTTTTCATATTGAACTACATCTTCAAAGAGGGAAATCCTGTTTACATTGAGGACTTTTCTTATCCTTATTGCAAGGAATTAAATAAAAGATGTGAATTTACATTACAATCATCAACATAAGGAGTTTACCTCTCAGCACGAAGAACACCACTGTAGTAAGGGTGATCCCAAGGCATCAGCTTCTGAAAGAGAATTCCAGCTTATAATTACAATAACAGACAGCAAGTGAACCCAAAGTAAAAGTTTTATTTCCCTTTGAATATTTTTTGCAGTTTTGACAAGTCACAGAACTTTAAGACATAATGGGAAACATACAGGGCTAAAAACCATCACCAGAAATAGCATCCTACATGGTAACTTGAAACTTTTTTTTTTTCAAACATTTGCTGCAAGGTGCAACTTCTTATTCAAATATGTCATGTGACTACATACCAGATTTCAAGAAACACACTCAATTCATATTAAAAGAAAATAAACCTAGTTATGTACAGACTCAGGATGCATACCATAAAATCTGCAGACTGGACATGCACCTGTCCTGAAGTACAGCCTTTATTTTTCAAATGAGTCACCTAATTCAAAGCAAAGCAATACTCACTTTCTGCACATTGTTTTGGTTCTCACACTCAGTGTTTGGTTTTAATACAAGTAGCAGCTAAGCTGTCAAAAACCATTTGAAAACAGAAGATGAAGTTTCTCTTTCTAATTATACTATGTGTTATATACTAAAAGAGAATTAATTCTTTTTGTAGAACAAGGTTAGATGATACTATTGTAGACCAAAGAAACCCCGCACATATGTGAAACAGAAAACTGCACATGAAAATTTAACTTACTGAATTCTGGGGATTGAGCTTCATTTTCGTTTTTGTCATCATTTCAAAATCTTTTTGAGTTCTGAAAAATATTTTTATGATGAAAGCGTTAATAATTTTTTTTGAGCAATGGAATACAGTGCAAAATAATACTCTAAGAAAATGCCACTGTCAGAGATTGATAGTACTCTGTAAAACAGCAGGCTCATATACTACAGTAAAAATTTACTTATTTTGCTTCTGCCATTCAGATACCTTCAAATCAAGTCCCTCTTACTCTGACTGTACACATCCAAAGCATTTTCTTTCATACAGTATACTCAATTTATAAGCAGTGATGAAATGGTTTTGTGCTGTGTCAAACTAAGAGGCAAGAATGTCAGAGGAATTTGCTTGGAGATGTAAAACACATGGAGTTGTGCACACAGGGAGAAGATGAGAAGTGTTTGCATAGCCGTGACCTACAGAGAATGCAAGGCCTGTAAGCAGCAGAAGCAGCAAGTTCTGTGGAAGCAGGGCGGTGCCCTTCCTGTGGCAGCTGCCCTGCTCTGGCCCAAGCCAAAAGGCACATGCATGTCATGCCATGGTCATGGCAGCAGCAGCAGACCCCCTACACCCATAGATCCATTTCAAGAGCTGTTCAAGCAAGACAGTGCACAAACTCAGCAGATTCAGCCTGAGGAGAGACTCCCATGGAAATGGAGACTATAAAAGGCACAATGTTAGCCAGGCCAGGTCAGCACTCCACCATCTTGGAACCCCAGGTTGGAGACCACACAGCACAATGCTAAGAGCCTGCAGTGATGATACATGACTCCCCTTGTTATCTCTGTCCTCTTTTCCTTCTCTCCTCTAATCTCTACTTTTTTCTGACTGCATATGATACTAAACAGGTCAAATAACAATTCCTTTACTACATTGCCATTTGTATTGAATAAGATCAGCTGGGGATCACTTGGTGCAGAATCCACCTTTGTTTGTCCACAGGATTCTTGATACCTAGCGTGGCCCTGTCTCTAAGCCCAAGATTTGAGGCTTAGGTCAAGTCAGTGTTCTTCAGTATTTAAACCTGGTCTCACTCGTTTGCTGTTGCCTGAATTTCTTGACACAACAGTTGTTAATTCAGTCCTGGGTGTTCTCTGATCACAGACAATTTATTCTAGGCCAACAGCTCTTCTTCAAACACTGATAAAGTCTTGCTTCTCTTCATCAGAATACATAATAAGCAGCACTGGCTGACTTACTAATGCACAAGTCAGTCTATTCTTGAAATATGTACTGTTAGAAAAATAACTTGGTGAAAAAGACATACCTTTTAGACAACTGCTCGGAAAGCTTCTCCAAGAACTGTCTAACTGTCTCTAGAAGTAAAACAGGGGAAAAAAAATAAGAAAACTGTTTCTTCCATTAAAAGATATTCAGTTTACATCAAAACATTCCAAACAAAACAAGCTCCCATAGGACAAAGTTTGTTTTAGAACAACTAACTACTCCATTGACCACTGTGTCATCATTCCAAGAGAATTTAATACCACACTTTATTACATGTTGGGACAATTTTTCATTCCTAACACTGTGCATTTTATTTCTCAGCATGTCCTTTTACATGTGCTTTGTACCTGGATTTTTGGCCATTGTTCCTTGAAGAGCCCTGTGGGCAAAAGTGTCATACCCAACCAACTGTGCCAGACTGTTTCGGCTAGCAAGCAATTCTTCTAAACAGCTCAACTGCTCAGCATTTGGGTACAGAAAAATCTTGTAGGCAGCTTCTCTCACCTAATAAAATAAAAATTTTAAAAAAGGTCACATTACTACAGCGCAGTTTTTAAGGGAAACAAGTGATGTAACTGAAGATCTGGCACTACAGCTGTATTTCACTGGTATTTCTGGGAAAAGGCCTAAAGCCTTTTAACAATAGTAATTACAGTTGCCTGACAGTTATGACTCTCTTATCCATTAAAGCAGGAAGGAAGAAATGCAATGAGAAAACCTAGCAACTCAAGACCATCAAAAAGGGTCCTGTTCTCTACTCCTGTTAACAGACCCCTCTCTGCTCATTGCCTCCCTCCTCCTGCCAACATCTGTGCTTCTCAGACCACTCTATGGACTGTCTTAACACACTGAAATTTCTGAAAATAAACCCAAAAGAAGGCCAAATTGTTCTCTGCACATCAATTAAGCTGGCTTATAGAAGGATTGATAAGAACCAGAGACACAGTCAGGGGAAAGAAAAGAAAAAAAAAAAAAAGGAGGAAGAGTCTTATTTCTTTTGAAGTAGCAAGCTCTTAGTTTGCCCATCTGCCCATAGACAATCAGACTTTCTCTCATTTCTGGTTTGTTTCTTTTTTTTTTTTTTTCCAAAGTCCAACACCCAAAAAAATGCCACTTCAAGCCTCAGAAATTTTGGTTAAATGCTTTATGTTTCACAAACCAACTTTATTATGTAAGATCTTTTTATTTTATAAGCTTAAGAAATCTAGCAACAACTTATGCTTGTCCTAGATGAAATAAGCTTCCCTTTGAACACGTTCTCCAGATGGTGTTTCTCACTCCAACTTATGCCTGTTAACATTTGTCCTCCTGTCATGCATCCCTCTAAAGAGCCTATCGCCATCTTTTCCGTGGTATCCTTATAGATTCTGGCAGCTCCTCACAAAGCCAGTTCTGCTATAGAGTAAACAAGCCCAGATTTCCCAGTGCTTCCCTAACAGTGCAAGCACTCTTGGCCATCTTAGTGGCCTCCACTGAAGTCAAGCCTAGAGAGTGACAAGTAAAGGGCTATAGTCTCTTCTCTCAGTCTCTGCCCCTGTTCACGAAGTCCAAGACACCGTTGGCCATCTTTGGTGCCAGGGTCTCTGCTAGTTCATGTTCAGCTTCCTTATCACCAACCCTTTGGGTCTCTTCCACAGATCACACCTAGCCAGGCAGCCCCAGCCTCCACTATTGCCAGAAATTATTCCTTTCCAGATGCAAGAATTCCTATTTGCCCTTCTTGAATTATGTAAGGTTTCCATCTGAATGCTAGCCTTGCCCTTCAGCATATCGATTGCTCCTCCCAATTTGCTACCACTTGCAAATCTGTTGAGGAAAGCCCTCTGTCACTACCTCTAGGTCAGTAATAAGGATGTTAAATAGGAGAGGTCTCAGGACAGACCCCTGCAACACTTCTCTCATTACCAGCCTTCCAATAGAGTACAACACATCAATCACTACTCTTGAGTCTGATCAGGAAATGAGGCTTCCCAGAGAGGCTGTAGGGTCTCCTTCTCTGGAGACTGGACCCATCTGGATCCATTCCTGTGTGACCTGTGCTAGATTCTACAGTCCTGATCTGGCAGGGGGCTGGACTTGATCTGTAGAGGTTCCTTCCAACCCCTAACATCCTGTGATCCTGTGATTTTCACTGATGGTCCACCAATCCAGACTGTAATCTCCTGTCTTGGGTTTCTCCATAACCTTCCTAGGGATCAAAGTGAAGCTAAGTTGTCTGTAGTTCCCCAATTTGCTGGGTTTTGGCCTCTATGAAAGTAAGTGAAACATATACTTCCATCAGACAATAGGGTTCTTCCCTCAACTTCACAGCCTACAAAAGGACAATAGCCAGTTCTCTCTGGACTCTTAGATGCAGCCAGTCCAGTCACAAGGAGTTGTACAGGTTGAGTTCTCTCATAATCTCAAATTTGATTATCTACTGCTGGTTGGTCTCTTTGAACCTTGTCATTAAACATAGTGGGCTGGGAAAACTCCTTGGTGAACACTGAGGCAATGACCAGCTTTGTTTGTGTCTGCTGCCACTAGGTCACTCACCTTACTCAGTACTGAGTCCACCCTTTCCTTGTCCAGCCTTTTAGTACTAAAGCAGCAGTAGTTGCTCTTGTTGTCTTTGATATCCCTTGCAAGTCCAAACTTAACTTGAGCTTTGGCCTTTCTGACATCATGGCCCTTCTGACATTGCCTATATGTGCAGGCAGTATTTCTAAATACTTCCCTTCTATCTGGTACCTGCTTCCACCTCCTGCCTGCTCCCTTTTGAAGATGAAGACCCGTTGAGAGTTTCCTGCTTTCCAAACCTGGCTCCTGATACATCTGTTTAACTTTCTAAGGATCAGGGTGTGCTGGTATTAAGTATCTTAGTATAGTGTGCATGGAAGATATTACCTTTAAAGAACTGACAGCTTTCTTGATCTCCTTTGCTCTTCAGAGCCATATCCTATGGGATCCCACAATCACAATTTACTCCATAAACTGAAGTCTACTTGCCTAAAATTCAAGGTCTGTATCCTGTCCCTCTTCCTCAATCCATTCAGAATCTTCAACTCTATTATTTCATAGCTGCTACAGCCAAGGCTGCCACTAATTATTATGTTCTAAAATAGTTCTTCCTTGTTAGTCATAACACCATGACCATAAACCATATGCAAGAGTAAGTAAAACAACCGATACGCACTTTTGTTATAGAATGTGCCAAAGCACACTTGGGGAATACACACCAGATCATTAGGACAGTCAGCATGCAGACCAGCAACTTGCAGGTAATTGCCTTCAGCTGTAAAATTATACCGAATATGCTCTGGCAAAATATGTTTGTCAATCTTGTTGGGAAGGTGAGTGCCTGTCAGAAATTCATTACACAAATCCAATATTCTGACGTTGAGGTTGACTGCTTTTTTACGCTGCAAGAAAAACAAAGTACAAAATGCAAAGTATCTTCAGACATAGTACAAGCAGAACTCAAAACTTCTAAAACTTTAAAGGGCTTTCCTGGAAATCAAGCCAAAAATACATTTAATGTTAAAGTTACAGCATCAACAAAATCCTAATGCAGCACCGAAGTCAACAAGATCACATGCTCAGACAGATCTATAATTTCAGACAGGAGTGAAATTTGATAGCATATGGTTATGTTTCTGCTGTAAGAACAGGAACAGTGGAGTTTAAGTAGAATTTACATAAGCTTTGATAGCTATGCTTAATATGATTGCTAGGTAAAACAGAGGAGAAAAGAGGCATCACTGAAATGGATAAGTCCTACTAGAATCCTAAACCAGATAATAGAATTACAGTTCTCCTCCTACAGTTTGTATTGCACTATTTTCTGGAAACTGTAAAGCATTCATGGTACTTCAGTCTTTCCCTGAGGAGTTTGAGATTTAGGGTTTCATCATCATCCTTACAGTATTTCACACATTTATTCCTACTGTACAATTTGCTTCAGTGAACTTGCTCATGTTAGAGTATGCTCTCTATTGCCTGTGTGTTCACAGCTCAAACAAAAAGGCTAAAAGCATACAACAAACTTGTAAGCTCAAAGAATAAAAAAAGGCTGGAGATTTCTGTCCTCCCACTCCATCCTTACTCTTTAAAACACATCTTTTAAGTTTTATTTTTAAAAGCAGAAATTCTTTGTAGCAGAAGTACATTTCAACTTACGACAGTAAAGGATTTCTATATTCTGAAATGAGAACTGAGAAGAAACACTACAGCAAGCAGTAAGAGAAAAGCCCAACTGGCAAAGGAGAAAGAGGAAAAACTGCAAAAATAAGGGGCAAGTGAAACTGTAACTTGAAAAGGGATGAAGCACCACAGAAGTAATAATCAAATCAGAAATAAAACCCATAGTCCAAGTTTCAGAGTTGTTCTTTGTTCAAAGTAACTGTAAAAATCTATTCTAGAAGCATTTTCCAGGTCATAAAACACCACCACAACCATGATCCTCAGATTAACTTTACTACATATATCTGGTGGAAAGAGACTTTCTACAGATCTTTATGGAGGGAATGACTTAAATAAATAAGGCATTAAGTTTATGCAGAGACATGAGCTATGAACAGACATCCAACAGAGCATCCATACCACAAATACCACAGTGAAAGCTGTTGGTGTTGGCAAATCCATTACTAAGTCTGCAAAAGCAAGTAAAAGCTCTGAGAGAGGTAATCAGACCATGTCCAGACATTCAATTTTGGAAAAGATTTACAACTTCTGGTTGCACAAGCACCAAAGGAAAGCCTGGACAAACACCTGATCCTTTTTAAAAACACACTACCAGATTAACCTGTCATCACAGTGCACAGTGTGCTGCTTTTTACCTTCTGTGAATTGGTTGTTCAGAGAGCTAAGCAGCTATTTTAAATATCTGGGGCAAATCAAAGAAAACAGGATCCCAGGTCTTATAACTTATCAAAACAAAGGAATGATGAGGGCTAAACTGGAAGGAACAGCCAACTAAAATCTCAAATAACTTAAAAAGCACCACACTTTAGAAGCAGTTTTAAATTGACAGAATTCCACAGAGGACAACGGGAATCCTACATGGCAAACTAGCACAGAATTATCATATCCCATATTTCATTATGTCATCTTTGGTAGTCAGGCCAATTCCTGTTCATATATTGCAGCCAAAAATTACCTTTTCTTCATCCAAATGAATGCCACTGATCTCAAAATCGAACATAAAAAGTTCTGCCACTCTCCTAAAAATATAGTAAAACCCTGTTAAAACAGTTTTATTTGATAGTAAACAGTTTCTTAACAGACTTTTGTCCTTAGTAGTTATTTAAGTTTCATGTCTTTTACAGAGAATAACATCACAGTTATATGGATATTGTTATTATGGACACCCTGTAGTTTAGGTCCTTAACAGTGTATTCAGTGAAAAAGGATTCTTTCTTTTTTAGGTATTTAAATAACCTGCATTGAAAATATTCAAAATCATTCCATTACTTTACTCTAGACATTTAAGCAATTTGTGCAAATTACCATTTTAATTTGACACTTCATTTATTCTAACAGATCAGAAAAAGGCCACTTCATATCTAACATCCTTGACTGTGGGGGAAAGGAGGAGGTAACATCTCAAATATTAAGCTTGTCTAACCATGTCAGCAAACAAGTAATTCAAAACTGTAACTGAGAAGCAACTAATAAAACATTTTACAGCAATCATAAAGCTTTAAATAAATATACTGATTATATAAACCAGTTTCTATAAGCTGAAATCAAATTATACAGTCTGTGCTCTACTTCTGTTGCTTAATACACTGATATGCCACAGTACAGGATCTAATTTTAATCAAAATGGTGTTACTGAAAATGTGTGGTTTTTTTTTTTTGAGATCTCAGCTTAAATACAGCTTTTGCACCAGTCACATGAAGAAACATCCTCCAAGACTACACAGATGTGCAGGTAATGTAGTAGTGACTACTAAATTGGTAATGGACATGTGGGCATGTTTTCCAGTTGCATCAATTAATTTAACAAAATATAAATTACAGCATAAATAATTCCTTATTGTATATATCCAAAAAAAAGCTAAATCTCTGATAATTATTAGGTACCTGGTTTCTGGATCGAGAGAATTCACAATTTCATCAGCTAGCAGACGTCTCAAACTCTGACACAGTTCAACATCTGTATTTAATCTAGAAAGAGAGTAAAAGAATCGCTCATTAGCAACAAACACTAATATTACAGTCTCTTGTTATTACTCATTTTAAAATAAAACAACATTCAAACCCAATGACTGTATTTTGAAACAGCTTTCTGGTTCACAGCCACACTTGCAAACTGAAAAATTAATGTACATGAGATGTGTGGACAACCTGGCATGGAAAACAGGTCTTGCGCATCAAATAGGAAAATACCTTCGGACGGCAACTTGTGATAAATATGAGAAGACTGAGAGCTTACTTTTTATGGTTACAGATAATGACAGCAACAGCATAAAGGGGAGAAAAATGTTTTCTAATCCTTAATTTGGAAGGACTCTATTAAAAGCAAATCTGCTCAAGTCTGTCATCAGATACATGTGCTGCAGGCTGCCACTGAAGTAGACTAAGACCTTACTGTCTCTAGAACATTTCCAGACTGTCCATGCTTACCCCCTATCTGGGGCTATCCTATAGCAGTTACTCTATCACCTGATGACCCTTTCCCAGGAGAGAAGGGAAATCAGGAAAAGGAGAAGACCCACAGGATGAAATAAAAATGGATTTAATGAAATAGCCAAATTAATATTAATGTCAGTACAAGGTATATAAAGTTACGCTCAAGAAAGGTGGAGCAGTCACAACATGCAGGAAGGTAAGCCTAGATGGGAGCAGCAGGGTAAGGAGGAGCCCCAACAGGAAGCCCCAGCAGGAGGCTCCCCTCTCTTCAGCAAACTTCCTTTTCTATAGAGAGTGATGCTCATGGTCTGGGATACACCTGTGAGCCAGCTCAAGTCATTTGACTCTGAACCACCAATGGCCTGCAGCCCATGGCTGGCCTGGGATTCTGTCCCTGCAAAACCAAGACACAGATCTCATCACTGTCCCTTTGCTAGCAAATAATACATCCATCAGATTTGATGCCATGTTAACTACAAGCATATATGTTCACCTGGATTGCAGACTCACAGTGAGGAACAAAACACACACATACACATCAGCATAGGTGCAGTGAGTAACAGCCCCTGGTCAGACACTCTTGAGCACTAACTCTTACATCAGCTGAGCTGAGGCAAGCCCCTGCAGCCCCATTTGTAAAATGAACTTAATAAGCAACATTCAATTCAGAGACAGAAAAAGACATTGCATCATGTCCAAACTTCAGGAAAGGCTCTCTACAGAAGGTGCTAAGTAAGAAGTCCAGTACTCTCAAAAAGTAGCTACGAGTAGATACGTACTGTTAGTAGTTCCTGAGGGATACCACTCACCCATGAAAACAAACATTCAATAACAGTTAGTTTCAAGCATTTACATTAGTTTATGAACCTCTCAAGTTATTTTGTGAATACTTTCTTCTTTCTACAAATTAAATCCGAACCAGTAATTCGGATATTAATGTAATGTTGTGATAGCAGGTCTTGAAAACTCCAGTTTCAAGGGAAAGGTTTCTCAAACACACTGCAAGACCAAAGCAATCGTTCCTGCTGATCTTAGAATTTTCTCTTTAGTCAAACACACTAGCCACAAGGCTTACTGAACAGATGCACTGCTGCCCTCCTCAGAGCACAGAAGTCTCCATGGCCTCTGCAACTTACTATTGGACAACAGGTCAACCAGTCACATCAAACGTTACTAGGAATTTTGAGGGAAGCAGCAGATTCACCTTCACAGTACTGCTTGGCAAGGCTTTCATTTAAGAAGGCTACTCCTGAATGCCACAGGAAGGGAAGATATTGAAAGAACAGTGTACTTGGAGATTAAATATAACCCTTTTTCACCTTCTCAGTATCAAGAGCAGAAGAGAAGCAAAGTAATTCACTGCAGTCAAGGACCACAGGGGTAAATTTGAGGATTTAGGTTTTCAGATATTTTAAAACAATCAAAAAACAACAAAAAAACCCACCCACCCAAACCACCAAGAAAGACTTAAACTTCAGAAACAGACCTCTTTAAAAACATGTTTTGTGAAATAAGGCTTTTAATTAACCACAAGTCTTCTAGGGTACACCAGGCATACATCACATCCCTAGGCGTACATTTCCTCGAAAGCTCATTTTAAGACTGTCCTTTCCTCCTTCGCATATCTCACCCTTATGGCCTTATGAGAGGAGCACATTTGCTGGAGCACATTTGCTGGCAGGACTTGTGACTCCATGGGGGATCCACACAGGAGCAGTTCATTCCTGAAGGACTACACCCCATGGAAGGAACCCACACTGGAGGATTGTCTCCCATGCAAGGAACCCCCAACATGGGAGCAGAGGAAGATGTAAGGAGTCCTCCCAAGAAAGAGGAGCAGAGAATGAGTAATAAACTGACCACAACCCCAACTCCCACTCACCCTGCATCACTTGGCAGAGGGAGGTAGAGAAAATCAGGAGTGAAGTGAGCCTGGGAAGGAGGGAGGGCTGGAGGAAAGGTATTTTTAAATTTTAATTTTATTTCTCACAATCCTACTCTGATTTGACTGGTAATAAATTAAATTAATTTCCTCAATTCAAGTCTGTTTAGCCTGTGATGGCAATTGTTGAGTGATCTCATTGTTCTCTCAGCCCATGAGCCCTTTCCTGTATTTTCTTTCCTCTGTCCAGCACAGGAAGGAGAGCAGCTTTGGTGGGCAGCTGGTGTACAGCCTAGGTCCACCAACCACAATAGATGATTATATAGTACTTTTCCAGAAAGTATACGGAAATAGCTGAAAAAAAAAATAGCAAACCCCAAAGAAAGAAACAAAACTGAATAAGCCATACTTCTCTACCATGGTACCAATGTTCCTGCAAGCTTCTTCAGCAGCCTCTCTGAATGCAAAGTCAGGATGGGCAATTTTCACAAAATCTGCCTGACATAGTACAAGAAGAAAACAGTGAGGCAAAAAGACGACTTTAAAAAAAAAAAAATCTTTAATTGTATGCAAAGCTGTACTCAAGCAGTTCCATTTACATTAACACTTATTTCTACAGTTCTCTGCAATCTATCTGCAGAATTTGCCTTTAATTTTTTCACAAAATAAACTTACTGGAAAACTGTGCAGACAGTTCTTAAAACAGACTGTGAATGTGTCTTTCCAAAAAGTATTTTTAATCCATATATTTCTTAAAATGTTTTAGTATCATAGGGATTTTAGACTCCTTATAACACAGATATTCCAATGTGTTACAATGTTAGCACAAGGTTTTTAAAACTAAAATTCATAGTTAAGATGAAAGCATACCACCAAGCAGGCACAGAGGGCTTGTTTTCACCCTCTTACTACTCTGGTATATAGATCTACCATGTTCCTTTGCCAATAGTACCTGCTAAGGACAAAATATGTTTCTAGAGAGACAATCTAGATGTTCTTCTGGATTCAGAACAAGGGTGTTATTTCACTTACTGATTTTGAGTAAGTCTCCAATTACTTAAAGGAGTTCAGAAGTCTAGAAAGATGCTTAAAAAGAGGTTGGGAAGCTAGGGGCTTCCAAAACAGCTGCTAAGAATTGAGGGAGGTGCAAGCCTTGAAACTATAAAGAATTAAAGATTAGGCATATACCAAAGATATTCAATATGATTTTACAGAAAATATGTTAAATAAGCTAGACTTTGTCTAACTGTATAATTGCAGTTTGATTGAAGAGGTAGCCTTGCAAATGTTATACATATGACTTTTACTTCTTAGAATCTCTTTCTAAAATCTTGTATAATATTGACGAAATGGGTGCAAAATGGCAGATCTTAAAATCCCTGCCCAAAGAAAAGTCAGTGAATTGTTTCTAGACAGAGCTGTGCAAGCCCACCATCTCTCAAGATACAAACCTGAAAGCAGTACATAGGAGGCAATTTTTACTCAGCAGAATGATGCAAAAACATGACCAATGAATTTTGACATTACTGTTTTAAGTCAGACATTGTTAAAGAGGAATTAGGCATAGTCTGTATCAAGTATGAGAGACAAAAGGAGAACTAGTGACTCAACAGACCTACAGAAGGGAAAAGTGCCTGGCACAAAAGATGTCTTGAATCTGGAAAACAGTTCAGATTTGAGATCTGAAACCACACAAAGTAAAATATGAAAACCAAAAGTAAAAAAAAAAATCAATTATATATTAAGAACCAATTTCAGTATGAAGGTTGGGTTTGCTTCCTTCAAATAAGTAGTAATGCTTTGATAAAAGATATACTTCAAATAGTTTCTAAGCAACAATATAAAGTGTTCTGTTAATATTTTGTGATACAGAAATGTCAGACCAAGTACTTCAGTCCTGTGGGCAACAGAAAATGCAATCTAGGAAATACCTGCATTTTTTCTTCTTTTATTAAAAGCCGATACTGTTTAGTGACATCTGCTGCTTTTAATCTCTGTGTTCTTTATGGACCTTCATGTATAAACTGTCATAAATTAAAAACATGTATTGCAGCCCCATCTTTAATTTTGAGAGTAATCCCTTATTTTCCATAATGCAAGTGATACAGGAACGCTTATGTGTTAAGCTGTCAAGTGGATGGGGCCAATCTCTTTTCAGTGGTCCACAGTAGTAAGACAAGGAGCAACAGCTACAAACTGGAATGTAGAATGTTTCACCTCAACACGAGGAGAAACTTCTTTACAGTGAGAGTGACAGAGTACTGGAACAGGCTGCCAAGAGAGGTTATGGAATGGAGTCTCCTTCACTGGAGACTTTCAAAACCCACCTGGATGCGGTACTGTGCGAATTACCCTAGGGGATCCTGCCTTGGCAGGGAGATTGGACCTCTCTAAGATTCTGTGATTCTGTGATTACAGCACAAATACAACTCTGATTTCCCCTCTTATTTTTCTTGTTGTGGCCTTTATACTGTATTTACATTTGTCTTTAACTGGTTGGTTTGACAAGATTTGTAGTTGCCTATCATTCAGTAAAAGCCTCTGTAATTAACTTTCAATCAGTTTAATTTTCTCTCAACACAAGACCTCACAGAGCTGATATGCTATTTATTGCAGCGTAGAAAATCGTAAAATGGAACATGGTGTAAGCTTATTAAGTCAGTCACTTCAAAAGAAATTGCTACAAGTAATAGTTAAAAACAAAACAAACACCCCCCAAACAAATAAACAAAAAATCAAAACAAAGATAAACTTACCAAGTCTGCTACTCTGCACAAGCTATCTGAAAGCTGATCAAAGATCATTACGGTCTCTGGCCCAGGTGGTGTTGAACATGCCTTCTGGACTAGCTGTTCTGATTCTTGCAATGCTTTGTCCTGTGCTTCTTGAAATCCTTCTGGACAGCTCAGTTCTGGAACACCAAACAGACCCTGCAGTGCAGAAAACCATTAAAGTACATCACTACTATTACCCTCCTCAATTTCTGCCTCTTTGTGTCAGGATGGAATTATCACCACGGAACGTTACCAACATAATCATAGCTAGAATATCATGATACTACAATAAAACTTTCCCACACTAAATGTCTTTGTAGAGAATAGTCACAAAATCAGCCAAAGGCACTGATATCACATAAAAACAGCTTCATTTCCCAGAGCAAAACCTCACTGAGGTTCTTCCAGCCAGACCTGTTCTCAGCAATCTTTAAGAGTTGGGCACCAAATCCTCAAAAGCTCTTCTCTTCCACCTCGTAACTTTCTGTGCTTTTCTCGAAGCATTTTTTACCTCACTTCCAAAGTACAGGGACAAGATAAATCATGGGAAGTGCATTCACATTCTGAAATGAGGCAAAAATTATCCCTCTGAAGCAAAAGAGATTTATCAAGGAACATGAAGACCAAGCAGGGGTGTCAAAACAGTGGATGAGTTGGTCAGCAGCCCTAGATGTCAACATATTGCTGACAATACGGCCATCTGTCTTAGGCCCATCAAATGAGCCCCAAACAGTGTAACCATTCAAAGGAATGGGTCAGCAACAACTCCAAAATTTTACAGTATGAACAGTTTTATTCCTGAAATTCTTATCAAGCCTGGCTTGTGCAGCAGAGCAGGCAGACAGAGACAGTAGTTACGCTCTGCATTTGTAGAGGATAGTTAAATAGGTCTGGCTGCTGATCAAAGAAAATTGCCTATACTACCTGGTAGAGAAGTTCCACAATAAAGACCTACAACAGTAAAAAAACCCTCATTTAAGATAAAAACAGCATCTCTGCAAGCAATGCACTCCCTCTGCAACTGCCCAACTGCAACGTAAGCATCCTTTTACCTTCTAAGTACGGCACCTAACAGCATGTGGTACATGATTTCAGACAACATCCACCCCTTCCCAAATACAACCTCATCTGAAATACCACAATCTGGATTTGTAAATCTGCAGGCACTTTCTGCAAACTGTGTTACAGCAGTCAGTTTGCATGCAGTTTTTAAGCATTTATCCAACTAAAATGAAGACATACGGATTAACAGAACAGCTTGTCTGTAGAAGTACATATTCTGAAGCAAAAGCATCCCCTAAAGTATCTGGGATATTCAGAGTTGCTTTTTCCTATTTTCATTTTATTATTGTTGCTAAAATTACTTTTTTTTTTCCCCTCCCTAGTTCTCTTACTATAAGCTGGCTACTCTAAGATAGAAGCATTTCCTCACACTTCCCATGTTTTAATTTACTGTTTGGGAACAGGAACTGGACTGAGCACTGAAAAGGCTGTGTGCAAATATACATACACACACACACATATATATATATATATAAAAACATATGCACACAAACATATATACACATGTACTTGCTCTGTACGCAAACATATATACACATCACTTGCTCTGTAAGAGACTCAAGACTGCCCCTTCATTCACTCAGACAGTTGATGTAGTGTCCTGCAATGACCAGGCTTTCCTACATCACCATTCATCCTCCCCTAGTGAGATTGTCCTGTGAGCATAGTTCTCTGTGAACTGGACGCATTTTCTCTTACAGATAAAATAGCCACAGAATTTCTCTTCCACATGACACCAAGTTTGACTTTTTTTTTTTAATTAAAAAATGAAATGAAGTTTGATGTAGGTCTCTGAGTTCTTTAATAAACTGGATGGCCATAGCATCACTCTCTTTGCATTACACTACCCATCATGGTCTCTTTGCAAGCCTGAAACACACTTCTCTATTCTCAAAGAGCTCTACATCCTCTCTGTGGGCCATATGAAACCAGAGTTCATTCCCAAGACTAAGCAAATGCCCAATTTAGTTGAATTATTTTCTGGAGCAAGAATTACACCAGTGTCCCTGCAGAGGTGGAAGAAAAGTTTCCCAAACACATGCTGGATTATAAAGAGGTCAGGTATGTCTTCACTGCATGAATCTCTTAGTCTGAGTTCAATGGTTTCATCAACCTGGGCAGGAACAGTGTAGCCAGTGAACTAGTACCTGAATTTTACAGATGTTAAGCATTTTGTATGCACTGTGTCACCGCCAGGACATATCTTAGGATGTCCTGGGACTAGTTTAGATTCCCAGGACCCTCACTAATGTACCCAAATCATTTTAAAAAAAAAACTTTAAAAAAAAAAAAAAAAAAAAAAAAGCCTGAGCGTCACCAACCTATCAAATGCTTATTTTGCCAAGAACAAGTGAATGTCAAGAATAGCATCCACAAAGGGGATGTCAGCAGTCCAACCAATTTTGAAGCATAGCCAAAGTACACTGGCATGACACTGAAAGATTAAAAAAGGCACAGCCAGGTAAGAGCTGGGAGTGGAAAGAATAATGTGTATGTATGTACATACGTTTTCTACGGAGGCACTAAGCAATAAACGAGGTCATGATTCTCACACTTGCGAGTCCACAAAACAGAATGTTTGGTTCATTGTAACGTTAATTCGTACAGAGATACAACCGTTTAACCCTCTCATAACAGCCTGGCTGTCCCCGCCGCCTCGATATAAAAGTTTTTAAATCAAAATTTACAGAGGCAACGCAAATCGCAAGGCTGCCGGCAGCCACGACCGCCTCTGCCTGCAGCCGGCCCTTCCCTCCAGCCGCTCACCGTCTCCCTGCCCGCCGCGCTGCCGCGCGGCTGTGGCTGCTGCTTCACATCGAAGGCGGCGCCCACCGGGCACCAACTGGTGCTGACGGCACGGCGGCAAGGCCTCGCGGCACGGCCCCGCAGCGCCCGGCCCAGGGCCGCCGGCAGCACCTGCCGGCAGCCGGCCAGCATGGCGGAGCGCAGAGGCACGATCTGGAGCGGAACTCTGTAGCAGGCCCAGGCGCCACAAACTCCGCCGCGACCTCAGCGCGTCCGAGCCGAGAGGAGGAGGAGCCCTGGCAGTCACCGCCCCGCGCCTGCCCTCAGCCCGCAGTGGCTGCCCGCAGGGCAGTGGCGCCCTTTACCCGATCGGATCCGGCGCTACGCGGAAGCGAAGGGCCCGGCAGGCTGGGCGGGGAGCTGCAGCAGGCCTGCGCGAGGGCCTGGAGAGCGCGGGCGGCGCGGGGGGCCCTCTGTCGGTTGAGTTAGTTCCGCGCATTTTGCTTGTCAAAGTGGGACCCGCCTTACAGCGGCTCAGTGCTTCTATGGCACAAACCCGCGGTCTGTGACTTAGAGAAAATAAAGCCCTTCTCTTTCTGAGAAAATCACTTAACCCTTTCCTCTGTCATAGTGCCCTAGTAACTCCTTCAATGTAATTCCCTGCTGTGAGAAGTGCAGCTGTTCTTCCTCACACCTCACTCTGTTCAATTCAAGCCTGTGATCCATACTCAGGGTTCAACAACGTTGGGGGTGTGTCTAGATGTCCTTGCTCCCAGGCAGTATTAGTGGTGATGGAAAGCCAGTCCCTAGGCTCTTAACATCACATTTACACTGAATTTCATGATGCTGACCCGTGTCACTTGGTATCTTTTAAGGGGAGGAAGTGAGACTTGCCAGCATCTTTTGTTGTATTTCTAAGTTTTAAGGGAAATGGGGGGGGGAAGAGGGGGAAAGTGCAAATTCTGAGAAAATTCACAGAAATTAAAATTTTATGCCACAATATCTCAACCAGTTCTGAAGTGTGGCTGCTTCAGTGTTGATTCACGATTACCTTTCATTTGGGAGAATTTTCACTGGCTAATTTTGAAGTACAGCAGCATTACGCTGTATTTTCGTACCAGCATTGAATCCACACAGCGCTTCCACCTAGCACTCTGTTTTGCTCAGTTTCAGACCTTTGGCTACAGAGAGCAAAGAACCACATTTAAAAGCTGTAAAATCCGCCTGGCTGCAACAAAACTCACCTGTGTCACAGAGCAAGCAGCCCCTGTGGAGGCGAGAAACTATATTAATACCAAGTTGAAAAATTATCTTGGAATTGTTGGATGCAAACCATTGAAGTTTCAAGTCCATCTACGCATGCCACCTAGAAGGATATAAACTGGCTTGGAAGGAACTGCTTCGTAATGTTTATACAAGATGGCAGGGACTTGCATGTTACAACTAAAGAACTTGAAATTTTGTCTTTCATTTCATCCCACTTTCTTTTGAAACATTTGTCCTTCCGATCTGGTGTATGCACCCTTGTGTAACTACAATAAAGTCACAAAGCAAGTAATGCATCAAGCCCATCATTGTAGATTCTCACGAGTTGTGCTCTCTTGTGCAGAAGCTGTTCCAGAAGCAACTGTAGCCATGAAGATGGTTTAAGCAGATTAGGAAATGTGGGGAGTGGTGTAGGTTTTAAAAAAACAAAGCTGACAACATTTAGACCAGGACAGTTTAATAAATAAACACCTGGTGTGACTGCGACAAGAAGGCATTTAACTCATCTGAGTATGACTCTGAAGCCTTGAGTTCTGTTTCAGCAGCCAGTTGTGAAAACACAGCACAGTAAGTTGTGCAGTGAGTGGCTGTGTGCATAATTAGGCCTGGTTTCCTGCAGGTACAGGTAGAGTGATCCTACACCTTCCCATTGTGATGTCTTCACCAAAAAAAACAAACCAAAAAACCCCACAACCTCAACAGATGTCTATCTGGTCCCAGTCTGCCCTGCAGCCTCCCTTTCAGCTCTCAGCATACCTCCCTGGATGATTTCTGCTTTCTATTGAAAGCAGTAGAAATTGGCCAGCAGGTAATAACTTTATTAGGGAGGCATGGAGGACACAGACATGCAGCATTCACAGATAATGTGAAGTTACATGGTGGGTGTCGGCAGCAGCTCCAGTGGGTCAGAGGTGCTGAACAGGAGGAACCCAGAGAAGGTGGTATCATCATCGGCATCTGCAAACAGCCCATTGAAAGTCTCTCCTTGGTGAGCCTGCAGCCAAACCTCATCTCCTCTCTGTAGCTCAAGGATGGCAGCTCCTGAGGCCTGGTCCTCTCCACTTTGGTACCTGTCTACCGTGTGCAGCATCTTGATGCCGTTTTTAACTAGAGCTACTCGGACGTTCCTTGAGTAGACTGTGATGTGGTAGGTGAAATAGTAAACTCCGGAGTATTTGCAGGTGAATTTGCCAGTAACTGAGTTGTAGTCATTTAGACTGTTATACAGCACTTTGTCAAACTTAATCGGGCGATTCGGGGTGGGAAATTTGGTGGACACTGTAAGGCCAACACTGAAAGCACTCCTTGGCAGAACCCCTGGGGCACCTACATTCCCCTTATCTCCTCTGTCTCCTTTCAAGCCTCTTTCCCCCTGAATTCCTGGATTACCCTGTGGTCCAAGTTCTCCAGTATTACCTTTAGGACCTGGATTACCAGGTGGGCCAATTGGCCCTGGGAAGCCAACTCTTCCAGGATAGCCAATTTCACCCTTTGTCCCTTTTGGCCCTATGGGCCCAATATCTCCTTTTAATCCCTTTTGCCCTTGCAGTCCTAGCTCTCCTTTCTGACCTTTGTAACCCACTGACCCTGTAACTCCTTTTGGTCCCAGTTTCCCAGGTCGTCCTCTTTCTCCTTTATCTCCTTTGTTCCCCTTCTCTTCAACGGTCCCATTGGCTCCTAAGTGGGGAAGAAAGGAAAAGAAAAAAGACACTTTCTTGTGATCTGCTGGATTAGTGGGGCACAACCTGAGTTTCAGCAGAAAGAATGTGTTGGTACGCATCACCACTGTACATACTATGCTTACTGTGCATACAGTTTCTCATACATTTAGGTGCAGGATAAGCATAACATCTGAAGAACCTGCTGTTGTGTTAGTAAACAGGTGCCCTGCCAAAGACCAGCAAGGATAAGATCAGAGGAAGGAAGGTGTGGTTTGTCTACAGGCTGATGGTAGCATGGACACCACACATCATCTCAGGCACAAGCAGCATCTGTCTAGACACTTGTTTCAGACTTCAGTATAGAAAACAGGAGGAGATAGTTTGCAGTTTAATCAGAGGAGGGTTCTATTTGGACAACGCTCAGAATTTCTAGGCAAAGGAGCTTTGCTTGGCTTTTTGCCCTAATTGCTACCACATTTTCCATTTGTCCTTCATCCACTCTTGGATAAGGAAGCTCAAATTCTTTGAAAAGCTGATTTCTGCACAAGGGTTTGAAGCTAAAGCTCTGTGTTGTGAAGAACAAATTAGCAGACAAAAGGTACCATAATGCCTGTATACTCTGTCAATCAGGAAAAGAAGGTGATCATTTCTGCCTTGGAGCCTCTAGCTTCCGAAGTTAGGAATAGTGTTGAATTTGCAGTGTAACGTTCTCAGTTTACAACTGAGAGTATTTTAACAGCAGCAATGAACTGAGGCGAGGTTGTATGGTGAGCCTCTGGAAAAAGCAGCATGGGTCCACCAGGACAAGGACACAAGAAAAGAAGGTAGCTTTGGTAACTTTAAATAGCATTTGTGACCTCATGTCTCATGTTCCTTCCAAGACTGAGTTAATTTCTAACAGACTGGAGAAAAGTCTGAGGAGGGTAGAGCAGTTTGTAGTTATTCCCACACAATGCATGTACTACATATTGTTCCTCATGCTCAACTTCAGTATTTTGGAGTACTTGGACGCTTTTTGGCAGGCTTCCATGACTTTGGATATATATATGTTGCCTGTGTACAGTTACTCTCGGGACACACAAGTCCAGAATCTCAGTTACTGAATTTGTGCAAAATGATGACTTGCGCAATGGCTGGCTCCCTATGTACAGGTCACACTGCACATGTACATCCATCTACACGAGACATGATGTGTGTGCATAGGCTGGTTAAGCAGGTGAAGTATGCAGGGCCTACTATATTTTTAGGTGCATAATTTGCATCTTCTACAATTTTTTTTACAAGTCCTTTTCTCTGAAGTTGTCACATAGCTACTGAAGCCTCAGTTTGCTGAGGTTGCGGCAGATGCTGTGTCCTCAGCAGCCAAAAGAGGCATCAGAAGTGGGAAAGGCAGGATAACAGCCTGAGTGAACAAGTTGTAGGGCATCAGAGGCAGCGGGATAATTAGAGGTGGAAAATTTCTCTTGTGCTGTCAGCCTCTACTACTTCTGGGGCAAGTTTCTTAATCTCTGTGGTATTTATGCTAGATACAGAATGTGCAGTGTTCCAGTGCTCACAAGTACAAGGGCACCACTTAATAGACAAATAATAAATGAATATTCTTCTTCTCTGACCTTGTTCACCTTTTTCTCCATGTGCACCATCTTTTCCTGGACTGCCAGGAAGTCCTGCTTCACCTAGTACAGAAGAGAAAAACAGATTTTCACTAAACAAATTACCAGAAAACTTTGGATTAAATCTTCTCTAATTCCTTCACTTCAAGCCTGTCTTAAAAAAAAAAAAAAAAAAAAAGGTTAAAAGTAGTCTTATTCCTAATGGATACCACTGATGGTACTTTTATCTTATGAAGAAATTGACATGACAGAAACTCTGCTTGAGGACAGTTCTTCTTTGAGAAAGAGGGCATAAAGAGGTGGGTTATTGAGGTGTGTGGAGGAGCTATATACTGATCAGGATCAGCAATGTGAAGACTCTTGTCCTGTTGTTGCCTATTATTTCTCCTGTTGGAAAATAGCAGGAAAAGGAGTGAGGAAGCCATATTTGGCAGAGAAGCTTTGCAGACTCAGAAAGCCTAGTACTGAAGGAATGGTAAACTTCCCTTTCAAAAAGAGATATCTGCAGAGGTTTGGCCAACGCTAATGAAATGTAACAGTGGAATAATATCGCCTCTAGATCTGAGGAAGGCATCTACACTCTCACTCTCTGTATCTAGCAGGATATGGACCTTCCACTGCTTGAAAGAGAGCAATAATAGAAGTAATTTTTATAGTAACATCACAGGTCAGTAGGAGGCATGTGATCAAATACCTGGATTTGCATGCAGAACACAACAGAAGAAAAAAGAGTTGGCAGTTTGGATGTAGCCGTATGCTGAGAGTAGCTCTCGAGCCATACTGACTGGAGAACAGTTCTCTAGCAATTTTCTGTACAATGGGCAGGTCCAGAATCTGCTGAAATTTCACTGGCTTGTTAGGGAACAAAACTAAGTCTCATGTATTTAATTGCAAAGGTTTATGAACATACAATGGAATGGTACCGTCATCCCAATTTGTTCAAGCAAAGAACAGCCAGTACAGTCATCAAAATGGTTTAATTTACAAAAAAAAAATAATTTGGGGACTTTATCAGAAACCAGTGAATTAAAGTGAAGACCTTTATAAGTTAAACAAAAATAAATAAGCTATATGTTTTCCATTTTTCATATTTTCCTGGCCAAGAGGGCAGTTAATTGTAATGCCTATTGGGAAGCTAATGTGCATATTGTTTGGGTTTTTCCTAAATTTTAAAAGGGTTTGATTTTACCTAGGCTAGGGCATTGAAAGTAGAGAACTCAAAAATCATTTTATAAACAAGAGAATTCAAAAGAACTCTTCAGCAATCACTGAGGTAAATATATAAGTGGATAGACTTAATCACAAGGGTTAAGCTCTCTTCTTCAATAGCCAGCACTAGAGGAGGACACTATTCATTCTGCCCTTGATTCCAGTCCTAGGATGTGTCCAGAATACAGCTCCCCAGTGCTTACCGCAGTATCAATGGTGACAGTGATGTAACTGCCACCAGGGGAGCTGGGTTAAATATTGTATATTTGTATATATTTCACTTTATTATATTTATTATATATTCTTATTTATTATATTCCTGTTATTACTTTCACTGGGTTTGGGTTTTTTTCCAATCCATAAGTCTATCACCCTTATTCCCTTTCTCTTCAGTTTGTGAAAGGAGAGGCATTAATAGAGAGATTCAGGCATTCATTTAGCAGCTGTCCTAGCCCTACTCCTTGACAATAACTCTTCATTGCACAAATTATAACTGCTGGTTATTTTTCAGCTAATCTAGTTTACTGTGTAGCCATGCAGATAGTTGTGGTGTGTAAGACAGAAGAGTCAAGTGTCAGGAAATGGATCTGGTGGAGCATCCTGCCTATGCCAGCACAGCCATCAAAGAGCCACACATTAAGTGACACCTTCAACATTGGCTCTGCAGCATACAGTGTCTGTGGGGGCATCTGCTTTTCTGGTGAAGCAGGTGATTCCTTTGCCTAGTAACCCCATCTGTTAAGACAGACAATTCTACCATCATGAAAGACAGAGAGTAAAATGCTTCAGCACATTTTCAGTTAATTTCTTTTAGACCGTTGACCTCAGATTGGTTAATGTACTGGATTATATACTCAACTGAAAAAAGAGATGTGATTCACAATCCTTGGTTGAAGGGCTTATCTGATAAGTAGAAGTTTGATCTAGATTGACTTGGGCATATGAGTTGGCCAGAGCCACACTAACAGTGTTTGTGACAGATTTATATTTTGAGCCATAATGCCATCTGCAAAATGCCACATAATAATTGGCCTGATATAACGGCAAAAGTTGCCCCTCCAAAATTTTCTGTGCAGATTTGAAGTAGCAGATTTTTACTTGTCCTGTGCTTTGCATTCTGGGGTTGTGTGACCTCAGATGAAGTGTTGTAAGTCCATATGCCCACAGATTCATGATTTTGTGCAATCTTGGGCTTGATATTCCAGCCATTGTCATCCCAAGGCTTAAAGTACTATGCACAGGTTACTCAAGACCTCGTCCAACCTGGCCTTGAACACCTCCAGGGAGGGAGCATCCACAATCTCCCTGGGCAACCTGTTCCAGTGCCTCACCACCCTGACTGTAAAGAACTTCCTCCTGACATCTAGTGTAAATCTTCCTTCTGCCAGTTTCAACCCATTGCCCCTAGTCCTGTCATTGGAAGACCTTGTAAATAGTCCCTCCCCAGCCTTCCTGTAGGCCCCCTTCAGATACTGGAAGGCTACTCTAAGGTCTCCTCGAAGCCTTCTCTTCTCCAGGCTGAAGAGCCCCAACTCTCTCAGCCTGTCCTCATAGGCGAGCTGCTCCAGCCCTCTGATCATCTTCATGGCCCTCCTCTGGACCTGCTGCAACACTTCCCTGTCCTTCCTGTGCTGGAGGCTCCAGAACTGCACACAGTATTGCATTTGATAGATGAAATAATTTATTCTGAACACAGTACCTGTGTCTCCCTTCTCGCCTTTTGTACCGTCACGTCCATCACGACCAGGTACACCATTGTGCCCAGGATTGCCAGGGATGCCAGGATGCCCTTGGGTGCAGATGTCCTGCTTTTGTGTTTCTGCTATGCTGACTGCAATAGCCAGCAGTATAATCCAGCTTTTCATTCTTTAGATAGAGTATATGATTTTGCCTGAAAGATTTAAGAAAGCAAAAGTAGAACTTCTTAGAAGGGGATGGGGAAGGGAGGAAAAAAGGAAATGAGATTTCACCATGTCTCTTGTTTTGTTTTATTTATAGGTCTATATATAGCATTAAGTACAGTCCTGGAGGCTACTGAGTGCTTTTCAAATCATTTAATGGGAATATCGCTGTCTACAGCTACCTGAAAGGCCATTGTGGAGAGGCTGCTGGTCTCTTCTCACAGGTAAATAGTGATAGAACGAGAGAGAATGGTCTCAAAGTACAATTGGGTAGGTTTAGACTGGACATTAGGAAACGTTTTTTCACAGGAAGAGTGGTCAGGGATTGGAATGGGCTGCCCAGGGAGGTGGTTGAGTCAATTGGATGTGGTGCTTGGGGATATGGTTTAGGGTGAACCATGTAGAGTAGGGATATCAGTTGGACTTGGTGATCCTGAGAGTCTTTTCCAACCGGAATGTTTCTGTGATTCTGTGATCAGCCGCAGCAGCATTAAACATGTTAAAACATTAACCCAGCTTTGCGCAGTTGAAAATATTCCTTAATTCTCTATGATTTGGAGCACCAGATTCTGCTTCCTATTTTCTTATGTAGTATGACGTGCAGGAAAGACTGACTCTGCAAAAGGAAATTTTGATGCAGGTAGGTGGTGAGCAGCTGAAAGTCACAAAAGCTCTGAGGAGGTTTAGAGCTACCCCAATATCCTCAGGATCCAGCCATCAAACAAGAAAACAACAGCTCATTGCATCACATAGGTCTCCACATTGTTCTACTTAAACTGTGAGGGCATTGACAAAGCACAGATCTCATTTACATGGCTGAACTTAACCCAGATGTCAAGATCATAATAAAAGGGCAGCTCAGGCAAAGTTATCTTCCCCTAACTTCCCAAAATCTACAGCAAGGAGTATACAGTCTCAGCAGCTATATGGCAGAGAACTTTGGGTGATCTGTCATATTTCAATCAAAACAGTGAAACCCCAATGTCTGGCCAGTCTACAAAGAAGGGAATGGTCAAAATTTGGGGGTGATATAGGTAGGACTACTGATCCTACATTCATACACAAGGATTCATACAATGTTCTGTTTCTCTGGGCTATAGTTTTACTTAGATCTAGGCATTCTCCTTGTTCAGAAATTTCTTCGTGCATCCCTTTAGCCAGAACAGTGCCCATAGGGGAGCTCTTTCATGGCCATTGCTGCCTTTTGAGGCCATGCGAAGCCCCTCTATGTCTTCCAGCTTCCTCCTTCCTACTTCAAAGACTTGTTGCCAAATAGCATCTTTTGCATTTAGAATCTGTAAGGAAACACTTCACTTTAGTCTCCAACCTTTATCAAAGTTGGCCATGAATAACCTAGTATCTACCCAACATCTTCTTAAGCCAAAAATAATATAATTGAGCCAGTCAAATAGCTCATAACCAAGAAGAAACGGAGGTCTTAATGCCCACTTCTCAATCCACATTTCTGCCTGCACCTACTCACGATTGCACAACTGTGCCTCTCATCTCCCAGGAGCTGGCTGTAGTGCGACAGGAGGTGAGCTAGGGCAACTCAACCCCCTAATTCAGCAGAAAATATTTCACCTTTTCTCTCTGTCTTTTTTTTTTTTCTTTTTTCTTTTTTTTTTTTTCTTTCCTATTGGAGTTGGTCAGCTACTGAGTTAATGAGTTGAATGACCTCAGAGAGAGTCAGAGCTGCAGCAGAGTTAGAGAGTTAGATGAGGGCAAAGATGGGAAAGATCAAGTAAGAGAAACCTTTTCTTAGTCTGGTTCTTCCCCTTCATGTACCTATGTTACTTAAAGTGCAGCGTGTATTTGTTCTTTCATTTGCATGTCCCTCCTATACAATATCTTTGAATATAGGTCTACCAAAATGTATTAATACTTCATTCTGGACACAACTGGTCTAAGTGTGTGTAAGAGCAATTAAGGGGGAGAGATTAGACTGAGGAACAAAAGTACGAAAATCAAATAGCAACAAAATTAATGCTGATTCTATTTGAAAATAATATTCACAAATGTCTGATGCACATAAGCTTGGGCTATATAGGTTAAAAACTTCTACAGGTAAAAATTATAGTCAAGTAAATTTTACCTAATTGGCTTTTGAATTGATTGTTTCATTAATGAAAACTTAATACTAAGATCAGTATTAATTTGGAAATATTAACTAGGATTGACTGAAAAAATGTTTCTCCTGCATAGTCTCTTCACCACTATTACTCATCCTTAGGAAACAATGCACACAGATATGCAGAGAAAGACTAGTATCTTTTCAATAAGAGTAGCTACACCCTATTAGCAGTATTGAATCTAAATATTCTTTTAACTCAAGTTAGAGAGGAAGACTTTAATTCTGGGGGACATTTCTTAATCTTTTTGTTCTGTCTTCAGAAACGTTCCCCAGTTTGCAACAATGTGATTTATGGTGCCTTTGCCAATGATCTGCAGAGACATACTTGATCACCTAACAGCAAAATTCCATTTTGTCTGCTGCTGCTAGTTTGCACTAAAGAGAGTTGAAAATAAATTGAACGTTTTCTACTTCTGAGCTACATAAATATTTGCTGTCTTAGTCAAAAGACTCCAGAGGAGTACAAAAAGAAGCACCCTGTATGCGAGGATGTGATGCACTCTGTGGTAAAGTCTGACAGTCCTTCTCCACTGATAGAAAATCCAATTCCCAGTTGTCAAGGGAGTGTTTCATGCCTAAGGAATAGACAGATTGGTCCTCATACATGCACAAGCTGACAACATCAGTATCATCATCATCAACAACAACACCATCATCACATATATAGGATCTTTGGTCTTACCTCATTCACTTTGTACTTGCAGTGTCTTTAGACGTCTTTTAATCAGAGTATAGAACCTTCATGTAAAGCATTGCGTGCTTCAAATATGTGCTGTAAGGACAAGCACTTGTTTGGTCACCACTTTCTCAAAGGTCAGTGATTTCATTTTGAGAGCTGTTCAATAATTAAAACTGAGGTTTACACTGGAATCATCCTATTTATTTCAATATTAAACCAAAGTGCTCTGCACTTTGACTTTTACCACTGTTACATGAAAGGAAATTGTTAAAATGTATTAAGGTTTTGCTTTGCCTGTTCCTTTATACAAATACATTTTTAAAATGTCAGCCTTTGGCAGCTTGGTTGGTTTGTAGGATGAAAAGGCATGTCTCAAAACATTAGTGTGCTACGTAAGCATGTAACAAAGTTAGTTTCCCGTCAAAAAACGGACAATGGAATTAGGGACAAAAAAGGATTTTTTCTTTTTTCATAACACTGCTGTGAACATGACACTGAAAATATTACATGATTATGAAAAATAAGTAACAAAGCTGGACTCTAGTTGAATTCAAGTGAATAAAGTTGACAAAGCTTTTCAAGTGTAATTTTAAGTTCCCACCTAGCCATTCAAACATCAGTCAAAGCTACTGTGCTACTAATTTATATATTTCTGATAGATGAATTTGAAGAAGCTGTAACACAATATGTGTCTTGACTGTGTCTTCTTGCAACTGCTGAAGCTGCTGCTAAGGACCTGTGGAAGTAAAGCTGCTGAGCGTATGCTTGTCATGAACCGTGAAGGATAAACCTAACAGCAACAGGAGTTAATGTGTTATAGGAAGCAGCCTTAATTCACCCCTTTGAGTGGAAGTGACAGAAAGCACTCTCTGAGGAGGTTCCCACACTGCAAAGGTCTCACGTGTGTGATCCTGTTAAATAAGGCACCCTCAGCACAGCTAAGCGAGGAAGTTTATTGTAAGATCTTCACCACCACCCTGTGGTAATAAGAAAATAGTGCAAGCGTTGCGGTGCCCTGGTTTCTATCTAGGACATTTTAGTACTGTGCTCTGAGGAAAAGGGAGGACAATGTGCAGCAATTAGCTGCTCTACTTGAATGAACTTCTGTAGCCAAATTAACCTCACTGCTGTGCTAATTGAGAAGAAATGAGAGCCACGACAAATAATCCATTTCTTTTCACCTGTTAGGCACCATTTTCTAGGATTGCTTAGCCTTGGCCTCCTCTCACACTTCAAAAGTCTTTGAAAGAGTCTTTGAAAAACAGCCCACCCTGCCAGTTTGGTGCTGTGCCCTCAGTGATCTGTCCTGCCATGCAGAAAACCTGGACTTTTTGATGAACTTCCCTTGCCTGCAGGCTGCTGGGAGAGCTGGTGGCTCTAGAGGGACAGCATAGGGGGGGACTGCAGTGACTCACAGGGATGTGGCACTCACAGGGATGTGGCACTCACAGTAGCAGGGCCTCCTGGGCTGGCAGAGTCCTTACACTAATCCAAAAGAGGGTGTGAATTTTACAGTGCAGCAGTCATGACCTGTCTATCCCAATCCTGAGGTAAGTATGACAGAATTCATTAGTTACATCTACCTTGATGGACTTTAGTCTTACTTTGGCTTAATGCTTTTTCAGCAGAGAACCAAGAAAACTGCTGTAGGAATGGCCTTAAAAGGCCTCCTAATGTCCAACCCAATCTACCCTGCTCCAGTGTAAAACCATTGCCCCTCATCCTATCGCTACAAGCCCTTCTAAACAGTCCTTCCTCAGGTTTCTGTAGGTCCGCTCCGGATATTGAAATGTAATTACAAGGTCTCCCTGGAGCTTTCTCCTCTCCAGGCTGAACAGCTCCAACTCTCTCAGCCTGTCAATACAGTCTATAAGGGGAGTGGGATGTGTGTGTGTAAATATACGTGTGTACGCAAACATGCACACATACTCACACAAGTGTGCGCGCACACACACACACACACACACACACACCCCTGTTTTTGAAACCGGAGCCTAAATACCTAATAGTGGGAGTATGGGAGTTCTCAGCCTTAGGTACTCACCTGGACAACCAGAAATCAATTGTCATAGTTTAAGGCTTATTGCAATATTCTAGTAAGAGAAATTGCACCTTTCCTGAAAGTACCAATGCAGAATCTAACTAAATTAGAGCATTGTAAAAGAATAATAAAGTCTGTATTATTCATCTCTCTAACTAAACTTGGCTGACCAGGTAACATGTGAGCTTTGCTGGTTGTTTTCTATCTGGGGAGAGAGAGGGAGGTGTTGGCCCCTTCTGGGCTTTCTTTGTCTAGAGGGGAGGAAGATTGGATTTCTGTATTATTTCTAAATTGTATAGAAATACATGTAAATGTATTTTGTATATATGCTTGAAAATTTAGCTTTGCTGTAAATATAGCTTTATCTTACTTTCAAGCTGTCTGAGGTGGTCTGGTAAATTTTAATTGAGGGGAAGGGGAAGTTCCAAACCCACCACATCAGTTCTGACTGCACTGAACTAAACCTAACACAGACCTAACATTAAAAAAATCCCACCATGTTGTGCTGACAGTTTTGGCATATTCTCACAACTGCATGTTCTCCAGCTGGTTAGAATAATCAAATTCTGAAAAAATATTGAGCAACACACTAAATATTCATGTGTTTTCCGTACAGACTACATGACAGTTTATATTGCTTTTTCATTTCTTCTTTGGTACTCTAACAAAAAAGTCTCTGTTACCAAGTAGAAATCATCATGTAGCTTCTTAAGAAAAAAACAAACAAACAAAACCCAAAAACCACAAAAAAAATCCCACAACCCCCCCAAAAAAACCTCCAAAGCTAAACCCAACCAACCAACCAAAACAAAAAAACCAAAAAGAAACCCAAAAAACCCCAAACCACACAACACAAGGAGTGCTATTTCTACATGAATTTAAAACTGCACTTGATAGATCAGTTCTCAAATAACTTGAAAGCTGATGGTATAGAAAGATCTTCAGGATTTACCCTGACTGCCAGACCATGAAATAAAATACACAAATGAGCTCACCATGGCCAGATGAATCGCAGGCTCCTTAGAAAGCCTATTGATCACAATGTCCTACTCCAGGGTTTGCTCAGAGTATGTTTTTCAGTCATCTGATCTACTTCACTAAGTGCTCAGATTGTGCCTTTCACTTTGATATTAGAGCACTCAGCACACATCCCACCGAAGCAGCAGTACACAGGAAGCCTGGGAAACAGTTTTGAGGTGAACCAAGAAACAGAGATAAGAGCTTGGCTATTGGAAGGAGGGGGAAGAAACTAGCAAACCTGAGCATTCTGCCAGCATTGAACTTGCCAAAGTAAGTTTTCTGAAAAGATTTCAGCCAAGTATGTTATTTTGCTAAAGCTAATGAATCACAGTGAAACACTATTTTTGACACAGGCTTGAGTAGGAAGGACACACATAAGCCTTTCAGATGTGGTTCCCTGCTCTGTCAGAGCAACAAGAAACTAAAAACCCCACTGAATCAGAGCAGTAAATTCAATCTGCAGCAGTGTTGGCCATTGCTCTGGCAAGCCAGCAGGTTAAGTCTTTTCACTCAGAGAACTGTGCCTTTTGGGTGAACCATTCAAAAGGTTTTGCTTTTGTTCCAAAGAAAATGGTATTTAATCCTCCTTAGCTAAACCACAGTAGTTTAGTCACCATTCTCTGATAGCTGGAGCTTTATTAATACAGAAGCTGCATTTGTATTTACTTCCAAGGAGGACTGTGGGAGCTGTTTGCCAGCACATTGATCGCAGATGCATATGGCTGAATAGTAACCAGGATGGGTTTTGCCTGAAAGACTTTGACTCCAGAATCACATTTAATAGTTGTTGAAATGATCTTGTACTGGGAAGTGGAGTAGCTGTTACTGGAAAACCAAGAGAGGAAGTTGTGACTTTTTTGTTTTAAAATAATGTGGGTTTTAAAGACAGTTGATACATTTCTGAATCACAGAGGATACTTTGTAGATGATAAAAAAAAAAAATCACATTTTAAAACTGCACAATAAAGTTTTATAAGACACAGCTGAGGGACTTCAGCTTTGGACATTATTTAATTCGAACATGTACAATAACAGAAAAATAATGGGAATGTAAGTTTGTACTTATGTCCAGAAAATAGATTCGACAAACAATGTTCCAAGAGTAAATAAACCTTGTAATGCAATTACATCAGAACAAATGCACATCAAGCTACTGCAGTCCTATATGTTGTACTTCAGCTGTCAACAGCCACTTAATTCATCTGCTCTGTAGCCAGGATACTTCAATTACAACATGTGTAACAGCACGCAGATGGAAAGACGCACAAAGCAATGCACGCAAGATAAAATGTTACAAAACACTTGTCAAAATAAAATATATATATGCAAGTCATCCCTGGTATTTACAACAAGTAGTTTTAAATTAGAGATCATTCAGAAGGCATCTCCTACATACAAATGCCACAGGTACAGGGGGGAAAAAAATAAAAAGGCAGAAAGGCAGTCAAAGAAAGGTACTGTGTTAATTATGGCTAAAGACCTTTGGCTCTGAATCTCTGTCATAATTATTTTCAAAAGACAACTAAAATGCGGAACATTTGAGTAGTCTCTCTTTGAACTCTGTTATTACACTGACCACTAAAACTCAACATGAAATTTAGCATGGCAAGAGCAACTTGTAAAACAATCTTATTATTTTATACATCAAATGCTCTTGAGTTAGGTGCAATTATGGTCTGGCATTTTCCTAACTTAGTGGGAACATATTTGGGGACAATTATATTTTACTGCATCTCATGCATAAAGTCTGAGGTTATCTGCTCAGCAGCCATTGCAAAGGCTCTGGCTGTGCTTTATCTGAATGAGGCACAAATGTACTTAGTAGTTGCCCTAGATTTTTTTACAGTAACTTAAAGCATGCAAAAGCAGAAGGGAAAGAACAGATGTTGCCGTCACACCTTTCCGATAGAAGTTTTGTCATCAGAAGGAGGATCAGGGCAAGACTTGGTAGAATACAAACTTCCATATTTTAGTTGCAACCCTTTTTCCAACAGACTATAAAATCAGGCTGGAGCCCAAGTATATGTCTCTATTTGTTGTGTTTTCATTTTTCATTTAGCTATAATGTGTTTTTTTAAAGATTATGGTGTAGACTAAATTTGGCCTGTTTTGTTTTATTTTATCTTAATCTGCCACAAAGTCTGGTTGCAAAGAACACCACTGAGAGTATTACAAACCAACCATGTCTGTGTGTAGAATACTGTATGTAAAACTGTCCTGAGTAATCTGCACCATGAAACACTTGCTTTATATCTCTGAAATTCACTTCTTGAGAAAAAAAAAAAAAAAAAAACAAACAAAACTGCTGCATCCAAAACCATATGCAAACATTTCTGTTCATTTTTAGGGCTAAGGCACCAGCATTACTACATAGGAACAGGTGTTGTTAGCAGTGACATGTCAGGTGATACATCCTAAAACCTCCTTCTTTTTTTCCTCAGTACTCCACAGAACTGAGCCCTGAAAGGAAGTAGGTCTTAGCAAAGACACACATGTAAGTGTGGCTCTCATAATAGCTTCGGGTCTGGCTAGGAAAATATCTGGGTGAGCACTGCAATCCAGCTTCAGACATTTTTTTGCATCTACAATAAATCTTTCAAAAAGTGGTTATAAAAAACATAATCTCCACTTAGACAGTACATGCATCACTTTGGTTTGCAGGCCTGAATGTGGCAAGTACCCACAAAAATGGGCATGTGGAAAACACAAAAGGGTTACTCATTTTAGAGGAAGGGCATGTATCCATGCCTGCATTTGGAAGTCTGCTCCTTGTGTTTAAACTGAGCATTTAGAATTATCTTTTAAAACAATCTGAGCAGAGATGGCTTGTTTTAAACATCAAAAGAAAACTACAACCCAGTCAGCTTTTTCCACTAACTTTCCTGTGCATTTTCTTTAAGCTGGATCATTGAAGATGTCAGTGCATATTTCCAGTTCTTAACTGTTTCAGGTCATCCTCCATTGCTATTGAAAGCACAAGCAATGAAGTTCACTATGCAGACTTTGCATTATTGCTGAGCTATATACACAAGGCATTTGAAATGTACAGTTGTCAAAATATGTCAAAAAACCCCAAAACCACAAACCTGGACTTTGCAGAAGTTGCCACCAAGTTATCAGATCACAAAATCTAGTGACTAGTGGACTTCACAACACTGATGATTAAAAAAAAATACAGAGGTAATCGCAGTAGTAGGAACAAATACATGTTTGAAATAAGGCATTTTACATTGTTGTTAAGATGCCTGGCCTCTAGCCCCTTGTTTGTTCTTCATATATTACAGATTCATGACAAAGCTGATTGTGTCCATTGTCAAAGAATACCCTTGGATCTGTCCTGATCAGATAATGCCCCTAATCAGCAGCATAGGATAAAGTATTGTAAAGACATTCATAGCAAATCAGTTCTGAAACATATGGAGTCTTTCTTTCCTTCCATATTACTAGCAGTCTTATCATCCTTAATGAGACTTATCAAGCAGAAAGGATCAGTGTTGCAATATCCTTTTTCTTCCTGGTGGTTTTTAAAAAGTCACTTTCCCAAATCAACTTCATGTCAATAGGCAAATGGTTGCAACGTAAATCATCTATTGCATACGCTGGCCAGCGCTGACCTGTCAGGTCCTTCCCATTCCAATACAGTCTGACAACTCTGAGACAGAAATCCATCTTGAGTCCACACAATTTCTCTGTCCCTTCTAGTGAGATTTTCTCATTCTTTGTGAAGAAACAATTGGTCACAACCCACTGTCAATTGACTGTGCATAAGAAGCATGGATCCAGACTGTGTTGCTATATTTACATTACCACTCATCCATTTCCTAGGTCAAACTATGTGAATACAAGCGTGGGAACCATGTAACATAGCCAGCAGTCAACACATACTGTCTCAACTCTGACTTTGTACATTCACATTATCTCTCTTAGAAAATAAAAAAAAAGGGTACATTTTACACAGAGAAATAAGCATATTGGAAATATAAAGAAGCATCTCTCAGGCAAAGAAGTGCGCAAAAGGTGATATAAAAGCTCTATACTGAAGAGCATACATGCATGCAGTATATTGCTGTGACTGAAAGTAATCAATCTGAGATGCCCTGGGCTCCTCATTTCCACTTGTGTGCAATAAATGCACATATCTTTGCAGTCCATTTCACGCTCTGTTCATGTTTCTACATGACAGAATAAAATTTCCCTGTTCCAATCTGGAATATAGTAAGGCCTTGCGGGATGTTCTCCTGCCACTTGGCAATTGAATAGAAGAAGACAGGAAGGATTAGAGTCCACTAAATTCTGCAGCAGCTGGTTAATCACATGTCTCCACCTGATTTTAATGGATGATCTCTGCTCAGTGCTCCAAAAGGAAGGAGAGAAGTTTCCTAAGATTCCTTGCTGATACACCCCTTAGGAAAAACTCCTTCCTACCTTAAACTGGGCCATCAATAAAAGGTTAAGAGAAATGAAATGTTACAATGACCTGCATGACTCCATCACTACTTCAACATAACTAAGAAACAGAGATCAAATACTGCCGCTTCAGAGTAACAGCAGTAACAGCAAGCTGTCTTTGTCAGAAGGAAGACTGCTCTTCATCAGCAGTACTGGCAACATTGACTTCAGAGCAGCCTTAAGGAAATTCATTCTTCTAGACAAAGGTGGTATTTCTGGCTCAAGGGAGCCCAAGGTTTTCCCTCCAAAACTGGAGATTCGCTGAGCTCAAATAAGCTTAAACATATCTCCAAGGTCTCTCCCTGGAGTAAGTATCCCTCCATGCTAATGTCCTTCCCAGGTCCTTGGCCTCTCACTTCTTAAAGGGGGTGAGTTTATTGAAGGTATGCCAGAAAAGGGATGGCTTCCTCTTGGGTTCTGCCAAGGCAAAAACCTGCTGCTGCGGGACGCTGGTAGGCACAGTGATGTGACGCTGATGAATAGGATGGAGGCTTTGGTGTGGAGGAGGCACAGGGCACCCGTTATAGCTGACACCTGCGAAAGAAAACGTTTAAGAATGTGTATGAGTCAGCTAGCAGAGCAACCAACACTGGGAAAGTAAGAATGGGACCATGGGACATATTCGATGATCAATAATACCAGTATGAATGTGACAGTTTGGGAGTTCCCCCCCACTTTGTAAAATCACCCATACTAGACTCAGCCAGCTGGAAGTTAAGGACTGAAGCTATATTTACAGCTTAGCACAATATACAAGCAGATATATACACTATATACAGCAATATTTACAGAAATATACAAGTTAAAGGTAATACAGAAACACAACACCCCTCCCAGAAATCAGAGACCCCAGGAGGGGCTTCCAACCACCCTTCCACCTTCTCCCCACCCCTATACCTTACTCCAAGATTTGGCTTAGGTGCAAGGTGAGTTTGGAGGATCGGCCAAGGGGGTTAGAAGGAAAGTGGTTAGTGAGGTTACTCGGCAGAGAGGAGAAGGCAAGAAGCTAGACAGAAGCTAGACAGCCCGAGAGTGTCTGAACCCGAGTGTCTTATCTATGTTTTGTATTCTTAGTCTTAAACATCTCAGCAAGCCTATGAGTGAAGTAGACTTCACCATTGTTTTCTTTTCACAGTCTATAATGTAATTTTCTCCATTAAAATATTCCAATTAGCCTCAAACCAGCACAATGAATTTTGCCATGATCTTGAATAGAAGCACTACTGAAAGGTTACCTTTTCTGATGCAGGGCTTTTAATTGCTGCATGAATTCGTCTTAAGAGAATCATACCAGTAAAATTAACTTTACAGAATCACCAAAATTAAGCAGCAGTTTCATACAGCCTAGCTATGTTGTTTGCATAAGCAAAGTCTGGTATTTCAAAGATATGACTTAATGCAGTTGATACTCCTATTTTAGTCAGTCCTCAGAATAAGGCTGAGTAAAATATTGCTACCAACAAAAACGTTACTTCTTCGATATGGAAAATAGGTTTCCAGGCTGATGTTCTCAGACTTTGACCTTTATGTAATCTGACAAGAATCTCCTGATCAGAGTTTTTAGCCACTCCCCTGAAAATCTAGATAGGTTTTATAGATATCTAGCTGTGATAAGAAAGTATTTAATAGTATTAATCCCAGGGAGCGGAGGACTACCTAACATCATAGAATCATAGAATAGTAAGGTTGGAAGGGACTTCAAGGATCATTTAGTTCCAACCCCCTGTCATAGGCAGGGACACCTCCCACTAGTACAGGTCACTCAAGGCCTCGTCCAACCTGGCCTTGAACCCCTCCAGGGAGGGAGCAGCCACAACCTCCCTGGGCAACCTGTTCCAGTGTCTCACCACCCTCACTGTAAAGAACTTCCTCCTAACATCCAGTTTAAATCTCCCCTCTGCCAGTTTAAACCCACTGCCCATCGTCCTGTCATTACAAGACCTTGTAAATAGTCCCTCCCCAGCCTTCCTGTAGGCCCCCTTCAGATACTGGAAGGCTACTCTAAGGTCTCCTCGAAGCCTTCTCTTCTTCTTACTTCTTCTGCATGCACACACTGCAGGCTCATGTTGAGCTTTTCATCAACCCAGACCCCAAGGTCCTTTTTCTCAGGACTGCTCTCCAGCCATTCACCACCCAGCCTGGATTTGTGCTTGGGATTGTGCCTAACCAGGTGCAGGACCTTACACTTGGTCTTTATTCCTAAATTCAGACTTAATTTATATTCTCACCACACTAGAAATATACCCAAATTTGCCTTGACGATGGAAAAGGACAAAATCACAACACTTTTTTTTTTTTTTTGAGAGAAAAGGAATAAAAGAACTGTTCACATTTCTAGTTCATCCTTCCTTATAGTCTAGAGCAGAAGGAATGCCATTTTAACTGTGTCATCATAAATGCAACAACAGGTGGCTTTCAAGAAGCTCTTTAGGATATTTTAAAGAAAGCACAGGATTGCTAAAGACGAACAAGCTGTTTGAGTAAAAGCAAAGGAAGGAATTAGTAACCCTCATTTCTGCTTTAATCTCTGCATGCACTTTCTTACATCCTTAAATAAAACACTTCCCTTTCCTCTTGAGTTTCTTCTCTAAAGAGAGTAACTTGCCCACCTGAAGGAGGCTGGGGAGCTTGTTTAACATAGAGTTTACAAAGGCACTGGGATTTGATCTAAGAATACTGATTAATGGAATTTATTTAAACGCCGTGTAAACCATGAACATTTCTTAAAAGATTGAAGAACTCGACCACAGCCAGACCCTGCTATTTCCTAACACAAAGAACACTCAAACACAGTAAGAATGGGAAGCAGCTCTGAACACTCACCTTTCATTTTTCCATGCCTTGACTTACGGGCATTCTGCATGGCTTGTTTCTTTTGGCTTTCTGAGATCTCCATTCCTACGTCAAAGTGTAAATTAGGGCACAGGTATAAAAACACTGTATCTAATACCTGATTACATTAAATTAGAAAAAGAACAGTAAATAATATTTTAAACAATTTTGTAAATCTTAATAGTAATATACCTGAAGGTTTTAGAAGTGTGTTTGTCTTATGAATTTAAAGATCATTTTTCACTAGGATAACAATAGTGAAATTAATGTTATTAATTTGTCTGTAGATTACTGGGGAAAGCTGCTTTGCACTTCCTGTAAATGTCAGTCACTGGGGAACTAAGCACAGAGAAAGTTATTTTTATAGGTAAGTGCAGATAACAAGAGATTTTTTTTTTTTAAGTGTTAACACTTCTGAAAGCTACAAGCCACAAAGTAACAGATCACAAATGCACATCTCTTTCTTTGTTTCACTCACTCTGAGCTAACCTGGGATAACAAATTGAAGTCACTGATATTGCAGTAGTACAAATTTGGGTACCTTTCCCTCTACTCAGAGGACACATAATGTGTCAGGCACCAAAGCAGGCTGTGATGTGGCTGTGGCTGCATCAGACTGCAGCTGGATCCATCGCTCCACTTTCTCGTGTACTTACTTGCATACTTGTATGACTTACATTATGCTATAGCAAGTGGTCAACCCTGTGCTAGTCACTATCATGCCATAGGTGTATGACTGGTATGTGCTGAGTATATAGGTGCCAGACATCTGCTATGAAGGGGGACACCAGTGACCAGTTCAGTCTGGAGCCCCTGTACAGGAACTCCAGTTTCCCCTCCCTGCCTACAAGACAGTTAAGATAACCTGGATATGTTACATTGCACAAGGAGGTAATGGAGTGCCTGTGATGTCACCCATTTCACCCACATGCCCATAGTTGTGACTGAAATGAGTGTCCTCTTCAGTTCCATTTTGCATCTTCCTGCACTTCCCTATATTTTCAAAATCCTCTTTACTTCTTTACCTTGAACTTAAGAAGTTACTACAAATCAACCTATTAACTTGCAACACAGTAGCTGTGAATAGCAGAAGATTAGGTTATTCTTTGGGACTTTTGTTCTTTGTAGAGACATGGAAACATAAAATGAAAACCATTTCATCAACAGAGATCAGACCACTTTCTTAGGGTTACTATTAGTGGTTTGGAGGAGGATTTTCTGGCTGCAGCCTGTTCTCCCATATATTCATAAAAGCTAAGAAAAGCTAGATATGGTTTGAGGAACAGTGACTTGCACCAAAGTGTCTTTGAAAATAGAAGTAAAATGCCATTTGCAGTTCTGAATTGGAAGAGTATGCATTTGTTTCCTGCATGGTTAGATTAGAGGCTTTGTGTGAAGTCCAGCAAGATAGCTTACAAAATCAACAAGATAAATTTAAACCTGAGGTTGAAAATACTGGCATCTTTCCATTGGTTTTGGCTAGAGGAAATGTTCAATTATGCCCCAAAAATGGAATTCTAGAAAATAAGCAGTCTTCTGGGTAATGGAGGAAACATCCACGCTACTATGACTCACAAGGCCAGATGAACATTTGCTGTTACAACTCAACTATCTTTCCTCTAGTTCATGATACCCATGCCAAAGCAAGTACATTGGAATGAGTTGTGACATTTGAAAAGCAAGTTTCCAGAAGGCTGGATGTGACATGGGCAGAAAAGTCTGCATGTGCTCATGTGCCATTACAGAAAAGATAACAAGAGATTATACTGAATTGTCTCCATTATACTGCACAGTCCCTGAGGAGCAGCAAGCACAATGGATCCTCCCTTACAATCCTTGCACTCAGCAGAAGTCCCATTGTTATCTTTGCCACTGCCACCACTCTTAAAGTGTTGCACTTTTGAATTTAATACATTGTTTTTTATGAGGTCCCAGTAGATTAAATAATGACATTAAGGGCTGTAGCTGTTTCAATTTGTAGTTTCCTCATGCTTGTGAATTTCTACAACATTGTCATTTAAAAGGAATGGTAACACCCTACTGCCTGCACGAGACAGACCTGCTGCTGCCCAGGGCAAGCACTAGTGTGAGCCTCAGCAGTATCCTGACTTAGAGCATTTAGCCACACACAACATACTCTCCCAGTGCTCCATAAAGCAGCCACTGCACAAGGAGGTGTAGATGTAGATTTGAAGAGTGCGGGGATGCTGCTCAGGAAGGACAGCAACGGAAAGTATTCACATTTTAACTTCTTTTACTCGGTCCTGACCAGAAAAGTGCAGGAGCTGTTATTTATTCCATATTGTCCTTCCAAATGACTGCAATGGTTCTCATTGTATACCCGAAGGGGAGGCTTTCTATAACTTTATTGTAGTAGGGATTGTTTGAATCATAGAATGGNCACACTGCAGGCTCATGTTGAGCTTTTCATCAACCCAGACCCCCAGGTCTTTTCCTCAGGGCTGCTCTCCAGCCATTCACCACCCAGCCTGGATTTGTGCTTGGGATTGTGCCTACCCAGATGCAGGACCTTACACTTGGCCTCGTTGAATTTCATAAGGTTGGCTTGGGCCCACCTCTCCAGCCTGTCCAGGTCCCTCTGGATGGCATCCCTGCCCTCTAGCAAGTCTACTGTGCCACACAGCTTGGGGTCATCTGCAAACTTGCCATGGATGCACTTGATTCCTCTTTGGACATTCCTTATCAGATCCTCTGCATTAATTGATTCCCTACTTGTCACCTTCCCCCTTTTGCAATACTCACTTTACTCCAGAGTTCTGTTTAGGTCAATTGGGAAAGGCAGCCACCACCCATCCCCATGAGCACAAGACGACTGAATAAGCTCTACACAGAGCAACTTGTGAAAGCCATCAGTGTGGATCACAACAGGATCATAATGTTACACCACGATGAAGAGTTTGGTTTGAAAAGCTTGGCAGAAGCCAAGATGGGGCTGCTTCTTTGTTTACTCAAGACTGGAGGTGATTTGGATTAATTGCAATTGCTAGTGTAATAGGGAAGAGTTAAACCTGGTTTTAGAGTTCTTCAGCTTATGAACTATCTACAATACATATGGAGGAAGCTTTATTTTTGTCATATTAACAATATCAAACAAGAGAAGAAGGCCACTAAGATCAAAAGGTTTGTATCTGTCATCTTGGGGTTATTCCTGTCTTGCTGTTCTTCTGACTAGGTGTTTTAAGTGAACAAGGACTATAAGACATGGAGTTTTTCCATTCAGCTGCACTTCCAGTTTTAACCTGCTGTCATCCAAAGCCTAAGCCTGGTAAGTGTTACAAAAATAGTTCTCATGCAGTCAACACACACAGATGCACTAATATTTTCATTACTGATTTGGCAATATGGAAGTTGTTTCTTATTAGTGTTGTTGTCTTCTTTGTGCGTGTTTTACCAATGGAGTTTTGCTGGAGCTTTTGTCACTGATCTTAATGGAAGTATGAGACTATGAAAAAACAAAACAAAACAGCAATCCTAAATGTACATTCACACAGAAGACACTGTCCTTAGAGTGTCCCACAGACTATGGGTCTAAAGCTGATCCTAGCATTTGCTTCCTTTTTTTCTTTGCTCACTCAAGGTTAGGCTTCATTTCTCTTGACTGGTCTTTGTGAATTGCATCTTGTCATATCTCATATCTCATTCTGCTCCATAAAGCACCAGAATTACATGGGCTACACTGTGACACAGATGTCACAGCTAACCGCCCTGGACCTTTGTCCCACAATGACATGGCAAACACACCCAAATAGGCTTCACTTACACAGCTAAAGGTCATGTTGGGTAAGAAAAATACACCAAACCCAGAAGGCTGATTGCACATCTGCACAAAGCATAAAGAAGTGTGAAAGCAAGAACATTCACTTTTGTTTTTACCACCTTTTAAGAGGAAATCCTTCTACTCACCCATCTCCTTGTCTTCCTGAACTCTTCTTCTTTCACTTTCACATGCCTCCATCCATCTCTTTTTATCCTCCTGTTTTTTTGCACAGAACAAATGAATCTCTTCTGTTGCTCTGTTTATTATCTTAAAAGCATTCTTGACATTAATGTTAAAGTCTTTGTCTCTGCCATCTTCAGTGTCCACAATTTCCATCTCATCCATGTCAATACGATTCTTATAATACAAGATGTCCCTTCTCAGTAAGTCCTTCTTGCAGAACACAAGCTGATGGTCAAAAAGGAAGAAAGTCCTCTGCTGGCTTTTGCCTTGCTTTGATATTTTGGTCAGTTCTCCTGAATGGATCAGTTCTGAGCTTCGGGCTAACACGTCCGGTCCCTAAGACACATGCACACATATATATATGTAGTAAGTAAATAATATTTTAAGATCTTTCTGTGTGCCTAACGAGTTTTATAATCAAGTCCTAAGTTCATTTGGGTTTTGTGTATTTTTATTAGATTTGAAATTGTCACAGAATGTAGATAATTTCTATGCAGTCAAACTCAATGAATGTGATTCTGCTCTCCTTTATTTCTGCATAAATCAGAGAGAAGCTCATTAAAACAGGTTCGAGCTCTGACACAACTACCAAAAATCCAAAGGAGATTCTACAGGTCTAGCATTTTAAAAACATTCATTTTTGTCATCTAAAAGACAAGTGTCCATGGTAAATACATGCTGCTCCTCCTCATTTACAAACAAGGTAATCAGTAACAGAATCACTGCAAATGAAGCAAATGGACTTTTAACTTAGCAATGTCCAGTTGGAAAGCAGACACCATAAACTACTTACTATGCAGAAAGACATATCCTGGATGTCGTAGACAGGACATGAAGTACTGTACACAGTACCTTTGCCCAGGAAAGGGACAGGCTCTTACCTCCCAGTCTACAATAGAGACTTGCCAACGTGCAATCTTGTCTATGCTTTCTAGTCTTCGCTTTCGCTCGTTGATCAGGCATGCTACATTCTTCATAGCCTCATATGCAGCTTTTATGTTGTTGTAATCACTGTGAAATGGAGGCACTTTTCAAAGATCACTTATGCAATAGATATGATGCAATCATCAACTGCAACACAGTACCTTAAGTATTAGCCTCCGCTACCCATTTATCCATTTATTTGGGGTACTTGAGTGAGAGAAACCTGATTCTCAGCTATCCTGACCCTTTCATAGAGTCTGTACTGCTAGGCTTTGCAAATAGCTGGTAGAAGGAGGTTAATTAACTGCAATACTGTCTCTCCTGAGAAACAATGGTAAAATTCCCATTGACCTCAGTGATACTTACATTTCACCATAAGAATTTGTTTTAAAGTGATATTTTTGTAGGATTTCATTGGGAAGGGCATTCTGATAATCAGCTTTAACAACTGTATTTTTATAATGTCTTGTTTCCAATGGCTGTGTCAGCAAATGCAAACAAAGAATGCTACATGGACAGAAAAAAACTATCCAAAGCAACCTCAAACAGGGGAATCACAGGACCAAGAATATGGCATCAAGAGTGGAATTAAAGGAGACAAAGTGGTCTGTTTGCATGGGACAAGTGTGTGAGAGCCCAGACTGTCACTTTATCCTGCCTGCTCCAGGTCAAATGCAAGCCTCCGGCCCTTCTTCCATTGGTCTGGTCCACTCATTCTTTCCCTGACCTTCTCTGCATACTTATGAATCTCTGCAATCTGTAGGCAGGTTTTTCTTCCCCTTTGAAGAGCATACATCACTCCTCCTCCCTCCTCAAATGGAGCCTCTGAGAAGAGAGAAGGAAAAAGATGTATTTCTTGCCTTCGTCCCAGCAGAGCAGCTGCCTTCCCTCCTTTATCAGAACACCTCTTGCAGAGAAGGGAGCCAGAAGCAGAAAACAGCACAAGCCAGAAATAAACCCTGCAAAGGGGTCAGCCTTGCTGTCCTTTTTATCTGCTTCTGTCTCAGTTCCTATTTTCAACAGCTGCTGCTGATACAGCTGTGCTTCCCTTCTGAATCTCCACCTTGTTCTCCTGTCTATATCTGTGGAAACTCTTTTCTGTCACACTTCATACAAAAAGTGAGATTAACAGTAACAGGAGCCCACTAACATCAGGGAGATGTCCTACAGGGTGATTGCATGATATCCATGCTGCTACTCTTGCGCTTCCTTATCTCAGTTCCCTCTTTCTCTGTTAGTGTGTACATTACTTCACACTTGCTGCAAAAGCAGCCTCTGCATGGTGGATCCTCAAACCTCTAGGAATACAAAACAAAAAGCTACCAGAAAAAAGCTCATTTGGCTGAAGCATTACCAAGGCTCTGTGTGGGTATAGGTCTGCTTGTTTGTGAGCATCTCTGTAAGCTGGGGGCCTGTCTGTGCTCATAGGCATTTCTGGATGCTGTGTTACAGAAAAGGAAAGCAGGTACTATGGGTGGAAGATGGTAAGACCTTGCTGTCACTTCATCTGCAGGTTGGATAGCTCACAGAATCATTTTCTAAAACTAGTAGCAGGGAAAGAGGTACTTGCATTAGCAATTGTTACTGCAGGACTTCCCAGGTAGCCACAGAACTAATGGAGGCATTTCACACCTGAACACCAGTACTTCACATCCCGTATATTTTGCCCCTGGCAAAAATCCTAGTCTCCAAGAAGAGTTTTCTCAAGGTTAAAGAAGTGCAGACTATGGCCAGGGAAGAATTGCCTCAGGCTGTGTTTGGACTTCAAGCAATGTTCAATGGAACATTTTTCTTGCAGTTGTACATGGTAAAAAGGAAGACATTTAAAGATAAAATCTTGGTTTAGTCAAATTTAATCAGCAATGTGGCATACTAGAAATTATAATCATCTGTAATTTCATTTATCCCATCTGAAAATCCAGTATCTATATTTTATTGCAAACAAAGGCAATATTTATTACTAATCCCTTTCTAAAAATCATTACTCCTCAACTTGCTCAAGACTGTTTTTTGCTAAAGCACTCTTCACCTTTTCTTACGTCCACATTTATGCAGCTTCTCCCTTTCTTCTGTGGATTTCCTTTTCCTTCTTTTCTTTGGCACACTGGCTTCTTCTGTTTTACATCCCTCCCCGCAACCTATTCCAGTACCTTCTTCCTATCCTCCTTCCTCTTTCACCTTTTCCTCATCCCATTTATCCATTTATTTGTTCTCTGTACTGCATTTTCAGATACTGTTTTTGTTAATATTTGTGATGGTTTTAAGATGCCCTTCTAGTTAGGAGCTCCGGTCTATAATGGTCGATGGGAGTTTTGTTCCTGATCTCAAAGGCCTCAGCGCTGTGTCATCCAGAAAGTTTAGGTGTTACTAATATTATAAGATCTGGGTTTTTTTTCATTCTCTCACCTGTGCTCCTGAGTGGTGTATTTGAGCAATTCTGCAAGCTGCAGAGGGTACTTGCAGATTTTCTGAACGGGCGTGAGAAGAAAACCATCGATGGCAATGTCAATCATCTGCTGAAGCAGGCGACAGGCCTCAAAGAAGTGACGATATTTGCCCTGCTTCATTAGTTTGGAAAGTTCAATGCAGGCACTGGGATGATTGTTACAATACTCTGAATAAATAGCAAAGCCTTCTTGCTATTAAAAAAAACCAAAATGAACAAACCACTGAAACAACCAAAGTTTTAACATAAGTCTATAAAGGAAGAAAGATATTTTCATAACATCTATCTTATCTAATTAAATCAATTAGTTTCCTATGTTGTTTGCAGGCTACATTGTTTGAAACTATGCATAAATTTACTTTGTAACTGTAAAAACTGCATACCTTCTGTGTAAGGAACACAGAAATACAGGCCTCTACCAAATCAGGATAACTAAACCCACTTTAAGAAGAACTTCTCTTTGCCAAAGACAGCTATAGGCTTAGTAAGTGTCTATCATGAATTCATAGCCTCCCTCCCCACCACCTTCTTTTCTTACTTTCTTTAGAATGTTTTTGCATTCCCAATATGAGATCACTGCAAAATAGCCCAGCTCATCTGTGGCTATTGAAAAAGAAACTTAGAACTGTGTACAAAGTTACATGCATGCTAAAGACAAGGAGAAATCAAAAACATTTAAATTATTAATTAAATAATTTTACATTCTAAAGTGCTATCTATACATAATTTAGTATTTGATAAGCTTATTTTTTACTAAAATCCCTTCCTAACATGGTAACTCAGCATTTTCATCTCGTATTTTGTTAATTTCATAAATAAAATTGATCTTTGCTACATACATGTTGAAGGAAACATGACCCTATTTCACTTAGATGAGGTTCCTCTTTGTTGTACTGTTTCTCAAGATCCTTCAGAAACTTCCTTTGGAACTTGTAAATCTCTTCAATATTTCCAAAAATGGTGCTTAGTTGAGCTGTGGTGAACATTCCTGTATGTTTGCGACACTGACGAATATAACCCTGGAAATGAAATTTAAGAGAACTCTTTAGTCTGAAGATGTGAAAACAGGTTCTGTCCTGACCAAGCACATCTGAGCTGGCAAACACCCTGTGATCTATGGGCAGGTGAGTGGTTTCCCAACCATACACACATACAGGGACATGCAATTTCAGATTTACATCTGAAATGCTTACACATTGATTCTTGCAGTTCATAAATGCATCAGGGAACCAGAACTGCAGTGTGTGTAAAGCCCATTGATGTGGGTTAGGAACCTTCCCCTCCCCACTACTGAAATTTTACCAGACTAGCTCAGGTGGCTTGGAAGTAAGATGAAGATGTATTTACAGCATGGCAAAAAATTACAAGCATATATACACAATATATTTACAAGTATATACAAGTATTTACAATTATATACAAATTAGGAATAACACAGAAATCCCTCCTGGACAAAAAAACTCCCCAGAAGGGCTCAAACCTATCCCCTCTTTCTCCCTCTCTATCTCCCTGCCCATCTAGACAAACAAAACCAGCAAAGCTTACATTGTTATGTGCTACCCAAGATGAGAGGATATTAGATCAGAGTTAAGAGGAAATGATTAGATCCAGCGACACAGCCCCAAATAAGAGTGATTGTTTATATTTTGGCTTCTCATTCCTCTCAGCAAACCAATGAATGACATAGAACTCATCATTATTTTCTTTTCACAACCAATGATCTAATTTCTCTCATTAAAATATTCCAATTAGCCTCAAATCAGCACACCCATTTGCATCCCCCTGTTGTGACTGCCTGCCAAACTGGAGGTGCACCCAGTGCAAGATACCATCCATGCTACTACTTCAGCTGCTGAGCTTTCTCATAGTTATTTATCTGTGCCATAACAGTTCTCCCCTATGCAGATAACAACAACCCAAATCATTTTAATATAAAAACAATTTCTACCAGAGCTGAAGTAGTGGTTCCTTAACCAGTAGTCATTTATGGCAGAGTCTAAGCAAGGGAAGCAAAACAAGAACATAGTATAATGCATTCTGAATGCTGTCATTTGGTATAATCCATATGGTATTGGCAGGCAGTAGCAGTATTGGCAAGACTGCACACAAAAATACACTTATCCATACATTTTCTCTTTACTTGTAAGAACATCACAGGATCCAGTCACTTTATTGTATTCACTGTTAAACACAACTGAACCCTCCAGTTTCAAAATGCCCTCAGAGCAAATTCTGCTCTGCCATCAGTAACCAGCAGTAGATCACATCAGCATTCACATAGCTAAGAAGCAAGGGTACAATCCAGGGCCACTTAGGGCTGAAACATGCAGCAGCAGCTGCCAGACACAGCCAGCACCGGTAGCTGTTCCTCAAAGCTGAGCATGGCTGAAGATGCAGGAACAGCAGCTGTGCTCATGTTCTTGTACCAGCTACAGGCTGGAGTACAGAGGTGCAATGGTTAACTGGTATGATAGGGGTTATCTGCCAGGCTCCTTCCCTCGCTGCTCTAGGGCAGCTTTCCCCCAAATCGGTTTGAGAGCAGACAACTGTAAAAAGCCTTCCAACTGCCCCAGTGAGGTTTACCAGGAAGCAACTCTGAATATTGCTTATTGTTATGAATATTCCTGTCTCCTCCACAGCCATCTGCTCTGAGAGCTGTGCAGTGGCAATGCTACAAGCCAGCTACCACATTTACTACTGTTAGAAGGATAACTGCAACAAGGAAAACTAATTCCTGTGCAGCTCTTGTAATCTGGACTGGAGACACTTCTTGAATGCAAAATGTTTTTCTGGGTATACTCCAACTTCATGATCCTAACTGCACCAGCCCTAGTGATCCATGTAGTGTAGAGCTTGCCATTTTTTATTACTATCTGCAGTAGCTCTTCTGGCTTAGTCCGAATGTATTTTCAGCCATATGTTCTGTTTGAACCACTCTACAGATTCACTCTGAGTAAAGCAGACTATCTCTGCCTCATATGGACATCGAGAATCACTTCTGTACTTGGAAAATGTGCATTTACTCTCTTGTACTAAACTCAGAGTTATATTTGACTTTTAAAAAAAGGAGGTATGGAATATATGTATTAGTTATTATTATCAGTTTAAGAATTAATAGGTAAGTAAAACCTGAAAGTCATGCCCTAGAACTTGGCTGACCATGGCAGCAACACAGCTTTGTGTTCAAATTCCATTCTGATCTTTCAGTCACACAGACAAGCTTACTAGCTTAAATAGTGAATCTAAATGACAAAACCTACATTTCACGTTTTGAGATTAGCCAGTTAGAAACCGATTTTTACCTTTTTTTTTCTTTCTTTAAAGTGCATTAAAAAGGACTGATCTAAAAAGAACCAAACCAAAAACCACTGCTGTCTTGTCTACTCTGTTGTCCATGAAAGAATCTAATAATGAATGGTGGACATAACAAATAGCAAACTAAGGGTACAAGGAACATTTTTGTAGGTTGCTTAGCACCCTTCCAGATGCTAACAACAAATACAAGTCAAATACAGGTCAAGTGCGTCAGAGTCCATGTCAGAAGAGGCAAACTTCAGTGAAAAGTATTAAGAAACTTCCAAAAATTAGAAATCCCCCTCCACTTTATGGTTCAAACAAGCAAGGCAGTTTTAAAACCCCTTTAAAGATTTCTTCATAGCTTCCGGCAAAAATCATTGTTGGGGAAAACAAATAAATGCTACCCAGCAAACATTCTCTGCAAGGTGCATTTAAATAAAAGTTTTGTTGCTGAACTTTAATTATTTTATTAAAGTTACTGCCAGTTTCCTATCTAAACCCAGTGGTAAAAAAGTTCTACACAAAGTGGACTTCCTTCTCTCATTATTATGGAAATAGCAGCCCGATAAGCAAAGCACATTTGCATCTCAAAAGCAGAATGGTGGTTTGTTTATTTTTTAAAAAGGAAGTGGTTCCTTGTGGCAGTCTGCAGAGAAGAAAGCCTTAAGAGGACACAAGAAGGATCTGACCAACAGCTTCAGAAGTGCAATTTGGAATCCTTTGGTAGGAGAAACCACTTCAGTTGTAAACTTATATGGGGTGTTTTGTTAGTATAAGGTCAGCAGAATGCCCTCAGTCTAAAGCATGTACCTCACAGATGTCCTTGAGGTGCTTGATATAGACTCGTTCTGTGTTCATAATTTCCTGTATAACATTGGTTCTCATCTGGTCCTTGTTTTCAGCTATTTTCTGACGATGCTTGCTTATATCTGCATCTTGTTCTTCATCCTGGATACTATTACCATTTTCTGGCACTTCCTCCTGATTAACTCGCAGCTGCAGCCAGAACAAACAAAGCAAGTTAGAGCAGCAAACTTGTACAAAATGTAATAAAACGGTTACGAAATTCTAACAATTCAGAGAGAACTTGGTACAGAAATGTTGCCATTCTTTCTTTATAGAGGGGAGCCCACAACCGAATTTATCTCATTGTACCCACTGCATATTCAAATAAAGCGTAGAGGCTTCTGTCTGGTTAAGTACATGGCTTTCTCCTCGGGGTATCTGACACGTACCACGCTGTGCTGCCTCTGCGTTTTTCAGACTTAAGCTTACTTCAGACCCTTACTAACAGTTTATGTGCTATTTTGGCCAGCCCAGCATACAGGCAAAATTCACAAGCACAGACAAACACTTTTCAACAGTTTCCCTCTACCTCACTTCCCCATCTATATGATGTGGATAACAGCATCTCCTTTTCCAGCTTTTGTCTGCTTTCCCATTTTTGGCTGGAGATCTAGAAACTAACTGAAAGGCAGGAACTGTCTCTTGCATGTAGAACTTGCACAGTGTAGCCCAACCTTCACTACGGGCTTTCAGAAAGTACTTTAATTTCTAAAACATGGTTCCATTTTATAGTATTCAAGAGTTACACTGTCATTAATCTGGCTGAGTTCTGACTGGGATCTTTAGGCTATGAACCAGATTCCTATACAATGCTGTGATAATAAATTGAGTCCTATTTTACCAAGAAATCCCTGCAGCATAGCTTTCTCCACTCTCATTATGAAAACTGCTGCATCCTCTCTCTGTATACATCGACAAACAACTCAATATGAGCCATCAGTGTGCCCAGGTGGCAAGGAAAGCCAATGGCATCCTGGCTTGTATTAGAAATGCTGGGTCCAGGAGGAGTAGAGAGGTGATTGTCTCCTTGTACTTGACTCTGGTGAGGCGACACCTCAAGTATTGTGTTCAGTTTGGGGCATCTCATTACAAGAGAAATGCGGAGGTGCTGGAGTGAGTGCAGAGTAGGGCAGTAAATCTGGTGAAGGGCCTGGAGAATAAATCTTATGAAGAGCGACTGAGGGAGCTGGGGCTGTTTAGTTTGAAGAAGAGGAGGCTGAGGTGAGACCTCATCACTGTCTACAGCTACCTGAAAGGATGTAGTGGAGACGCGGCTGCTGGTCTCTTCTTACAGGTAAACAGTGATAGAGCAAGAGGGAATGGCCTCAAGCCGTGACTGAGTAGGTTTAGACTGGACATTAGGAAATATTTTTTCACAGAAAGTGGTCAGGCATTGGAATGAGCTGCCCACAGAGGTGGTTGAGTCACCAACCCTGGATGTGTTGAAAAGTCGTTTGGATGTGGTGCTTGAGGATATGGTTTAAGGGTGAACTTTGTAGAGTAGGGATAATAGTTGGACATGGTGATCCTGGGCGTCTTTTCCAACCCAAATGTTTCTGTGACTCTGTGATTGCTCCTAGTTGAGCTTCCTGCTGCTCTCATTGCTGCTTGAGAAATCTCTTTAGTTACAAAAGAAGAAGCCAGAGTAAAAGGTGTTAAAGGAGCTAAGGTATATTGGGGTGTAACTCTCTATTGCCTTTTCCCTTGTGGAGCCGTCAGGAGTGAAGTCACTGATGTTCAGATGAGAATCAGGCCCTTCACTTAAATGTAATGCCATGACCATTGCCGTTGTCCTCTGCTAGGAATCTTAAGTGAATGGTTAGCTACTCACCCTGACAAAGCTAGCTGGAAACCAGGCTTCCTTGTCCTCATTTCTTCCCCACCACCAGTCTTTGTTAGAAGCTTCTAGAACTCTAATGACATCTCCAGCTTTGAAGCCTAGCTCTTGATCATCCATAGTCACATGGTCCCAGAGAGCTTCTGCATAGACAATGCTGCCATCGCTTATCAGCTGAGATGGGAAGAAAACGAGGTTGTGAAGGACAGATAAATAATGAACTGCTTATGAATTACAAAAAGATCAACATACCTCACTAGAGTGCCCATGACTACTCCTACTACAGGATAAACTAAAATTCTGGATTTTCAGAATTTTGTGTGTTTATTTATTATTGAGAACAGAGTCCCACTCCAGAGCAGTTACATAGGCTAATGATGCACACTTCCAGTGAGGTACTAGTCTTTGTGCTCTTCCCTTGGCAGTTGCTCATGGGCCCTGCCACAGACAAGACACCATGACTGCTGGGTTCTTTGCTATGCTGGCTACTGTTATTGCACTTTTTATTAGCATGAAACCTCAGACCTGTGGAAAACAGACACCCCCCTCCTGTTACTACAGCAATGCAAAGCTCAGGACATTACCTCATTAATTGCTAGCTGTTCCCCTCCAGGCTGCAGGTACCTGGGAGTGGCTTGGCAAAGCTCCTCGTAACTGTAATCTTCCTCACTGCCATTATCATCCACTAAGGCTGAAGATTCAGTCCCACCATCTGCAGCAACTAAAACAAAGGTGCAACAGCTGTTTGCTTCATCATTTTTATGATTCAGCACAAAAAAAAACAAAGACAAACGACAATGCAAGACGAATCACTAAGAAGCTGCCTTTGTTGTCACTAATATAACAACAACAGCAGAAAAGGAGAGCAGCAAAGCTCTCAGGAAAATCACTTTTCCACCATTAAACACTTTTTTAGACTTCTCTGGAATTTTCTCCCTTAGCAGCTGATGAAAATGAGAAATTCTGTCTTTTTTATTTTTGTTCATGGAAAATAGAACTATAATCAGTATTTAATTTTTTACCCAGAGAAAATCTCAAATGCCCTGAATCCATGCTATTTCTCACATGGCAGATGAGAGAGCTCTGATGGACCACTGGAAGTCAGAGGGGGCTGCTGTCAGCCCCAGGCTGGGTGCCATCTAACCCCCCCACACCTCTGTGCCTACTCACCAATGAAGGGTGCTCAGCCCACAGAACACAGCCCCTGCTCCAAGCCAGCTGTTTTCCATGTCTCCCATATGCCAGGGGAGGCTCTGTCAGGACTGATACCTACAGGGAGGCCTACAAAGAGTCTGAACTGAGCAGTGTAACTGCCTGAGTTAAAAGTTGTTTTGAATGCCTCGAATCACAGAAAAAAAAAAAAATCTTGGTTTGGGCTTCATCTTATCACACAGGCACACAAACCAAGAGAAATGTCACGGAAGTGACTACTATGCACATGTAAACTTGCAGCTACTGCAAAACTCATTTGGGGACATCACAAGGTGGTCAATCTGTTTGGTGATCTGTACTGGTGGATGAATAGGACTAGGGACTGATCTCAGGGCCAAGTAATACTGACTCACGTTGACACTGCTCAGGGACAGATCTTTTCACAGGAGGTTTGCCTTTGAAAGCCAGCTGTAGTGTTCAAATGCATCAGGAGATGAGCTAATCATCAAGAAGCATTATGGCCAGCAGTCAAGTACTGGAGTGCACACTCTGGTCTATATTAATTTATTCTTAAAGATTTATCCCTATGACAGGCCTAATCTAGAGATTCTGGAGATCATACAGTGATTACAAGCAACAATTTAAAAAAAAAAAAAATCAAGTGAAAAAAATTTTAAATGGGATGCTAGCATTGAACCCCTTTTCTAATGTTTTCTGTGTCCCGCATAAGTTGCATGCAGTCTACAGAGCATCTCTCTCACTCCAGAGAGCCTGGAAATTGATGTATAAGTGGTTATTGAACCTTTCTCTTCTACCTAGGTGCAAGGCTGAGCAGCAGGCTGCTTCTGCTCTGCTGCTTCTCTGCTCTGCTTAAAGCCTGGACATTGCCTGCCTGTCGAGCTCTGGGCTCCACAGGGGTGAGAGTCACAAGGAGATGACTTCTGGCTTTACTCCACAAACCTACACAATTAAACGGCACCCCATTGCCTATCCATTATTCACCTTGTAGGAAGAAACATTCCAGCTCTCTTGTTACAGGTGTTCATACCATCACTAGTAGCTTTTGTCATTTGGGTGTTAATTTGCATGAGATCTACTCCCCAGCATTTTAAATATACAAGCACATTAATGGTATCATCTGCCTAACCAGGCAGAATGGAGAATCCCTTTTTGTTTGTTTGTTTGTTTTTTTTAAGGATGTGTTCCTTATATAATCATAAAGCTGAGCACAGATAAACTTTTACAATAGACCTTGCAAAACTCACTGAGACTGCTTTATTTAAAAAAAAAAAAAATCTGCAAATATAAAGCAACACTACAAAATAAAAAAATACTCCTTTATACATCTTCACTGTACTGTCAGTACTGCCTGTTGGCTTGTTTCAGTAGCAGCGACACAGCAAAATAACCTAATTCATTTGGCTCCAGATGAAACATGACTGATCTGGGGACCGATAACGGTTCATTATTCCGTACCAAATCAACAAGCTTACATTGTCTCCATAGTTAGACTCAAGTAAAAACCAATTGCTTGTGCTCTGCATCTATTCCTCTATTGTTTATAGACAGAAATATTAGAGGTGAGGGTAGGCTTTCCTGATCACACTGAAGGGATGCAAAAGGTTAGGAGACAGCACGGGGTTGATTCTGATCTCCTAGCAGGCTTTTTGTCACTAGTGTAAGACAGCAGACTATTGTGGATGACACTGTATATGTGTGATCAGAATCAGGCCCCCTGACTGCCAGTTCAGTCTAAAAACACCGTAAAAAAGAGAATTTGTTCTACTCACACACACCCATCTGAAGGCTCTCCAGACTCCAAAATCGTGCCATGCCCCCCCTGGCTACCATGCTGCTGTCAGAGTCGGCTCCAGGACAAGGGTTTGACCTCTAACAGGTGATGCTTGGTCCTGAAGGGCTGGCAGAGGATCAGAAAAGGCTCCGAGGTACTCACAGTGTGCAGAACCAGCCTATTCGCTGCCTTCGGCTCCCGGCTGTGCCTGGGAGGCTGAGCCTGGCTGGGAACTGCCAGCAGCGTGCACTCAGTCTGGCCACCGCCAGCTCCTGGCTTGCTGACATCATGGGGTGCCCTTAGGGAGGAAGTTCCAGAAAAGAAACAAAAACCTGACTGCCTGGCTCTGGCCACACTGTGCCTGCAGCCGCCCAGACCGCTCCCGGAGTGCCTGGGCGTCTCAAATGCAGCAAGCCAAGGAGTACATTTGTTTTTCATTAAAGCTGCCTAATGCGATTTCAATCTATATTCAAATGACTGCAATTCAAATGGAAAGACTGTTTGGATGGGAGCTGGGAGTTCCTTCTATTACAACACTGTTCAGAGTATCGGTCTGTCTGGGTTACATTATACTGGTTAAAATTCTAGTGAAGCACACAATGAAGGTGCTTTTTGCACAGCTATTAAGACTTCTTTTGCTTCACAGGAAAGTGCTGTATCATTATTTAGGGCACAAGCAGCTGAAGTGTTAAGGCTGCAGCGGACTGCTCCCAGGAAAAGAGGGGAGAATGGAAACATTTTCTCAAAGTAAAAACTTAATTCAGTTGCTCCAGAAAATAGGGAATGAAGCAAGAAAGCACATCAGTAGGCCAGCTTTGACTGAGAATGACCCAGTACAACCTCATTCATTCACCATGGGCCAGTATTTACCACCTTTACATCTTTGTGGTTCTGCGGTGAAGCTGGATCAGTTCCTGCACTGGAAGGAAAGGCACAGTGCAAAACCTGCTGCAAGCTGCTCTTGTACAAAGCACTACATTTAGGATTTGGAAAGCTCCATAATCTATCATTCTTTACCTGCAAACCCTGTTGCTCAGCTGAGCCTGTCCTTTAACTGGGGACTGCATCCTCCAGATATGTGTTCACAAAACCCTGGAGGCATTTCTGCACACAGCAACCTCTCAACACCCACTGAAACCACGTGCTTTTCCCTAGCACTGCGTCAGACGAGAGAAGAAAAGGCCAAACATCGCCCTGAAATATTAATGCCATCTTCCTACAACACTCCAGATTGTGCTGCACTGCACAGGAGACTGATAGGAATTCTCCTCTGAATGCCCAAACATACCTAGTATTTCTTGCTGCAAGGACACTTTTTGGAGAGTACAATGAAAACAGGCTACTACATATTGTAAGATGTTTATGCATAGCTCCACATATTTTTCTAGACACAAATCTTTAAAAACAGGCAAACCAGCAACAAGAAGTGATGCTGAAGTGCTGATGTTCCTGAGACCCACAAGGGAAAGCTTCATGCTTTAATTGTCCAGAGCAGAGCACAAGTTCTCTATGTTAAACCCCTACCTGCACAGCACAACCCGCTGAACTGCCAAAGGAAAATGAGATCAAACCCCACCTAGTTCTTCCAAACTCCACCTAGTTCTTCCAAAAGGTACATTAAAAGCTATTTCTTAAAAAGACACTTGGCTTGATTCTTGCAGAACAGAATGGACTGCGTGCTTTCGCCTGATGACTAACACAGTGCCACTGTGGGATACTGCCCAGGGAGGGAGGGTGGATCTGTTCTCTCTCTTCTGCACAGGCATTTCTAGCAACTGTGCAGCCACAAACTGAACCACCACAAAAGTACTCATTTAGTGTGAGCTGGTGGTGGGTTTGTTTCCTCGCAGGATCATCCAGGGATAGGAGGAGGCACCAGCTGCCCTTTGTAGTGGCAGTCCACAGTGACTCTGCCCAAATGCATGCTGAGCTGGCTTACCCACTACACAGGGCACTCTGAAAAGGCTGTGGGTAGCACATACTAAAATACTAAAAATACAGAGAGTCTGCCCGCTTCAAGCAAATCTAGTTCTAGATATCCCTCTGGGTAGATACCCTGGGGCAGAGCAAAGGTCCCTCCCACCCACTGTTCTGACAGCATCCAAGCAGCAGATGCCCAGAGAAGAACATAAAAATAGATGAGGCATGTAATAGCTTTATTCTGATGCACTTTCCTAAATTCCAGCTATCTGCAATCAGAGTCAAACCTCTCTTGGGGCAGCAGTGATATATTTGTGTTTAATGAAGTGAATTTTTCAACCCACTTTCTGAATTTCTGTAAACTTTTGAGATGTGGAATGTCATGTACAGCAAATAGTTTCATCGTTTAATTTTATAGACTGTGAACACTTACTTTGAATTTGCTACCTGATGATTTCATTTGGTGCCTTTTAGTTCTCACACAGTTGGAAACAATGACTATTAATCTGCTCATTTTTCCTATGCCAATTAAACTTTTACTCCCCCATTGTGCATTTCTCCGAGTTGCAGAGCCCTAACCATGTTAATCATTCTTCATACAGACACTGAATAGGTTTCCTTTGTCCTTTTGTCTTTCTCTATATCGTCCCCTGCAAAAAGTGTTTTGAGGTGGAATGAGGAAGATGTGGGGGAGATGCCCCCCACATGCCACACCAGTGGAACAATTGGCCTTTCTGTTTTGTTCTCTATTCTATTCCTACAAATTCCCACCCTTTTATTTACTGTTTTGACTGTTACTATGCACTGAACTGACACTTCAGGATTGCGAGATCTCTTTCTGAATGGCAATATCCAGCTCAAAGTCCATCCCCCTGCAAGCATATCAGCTCATGTTCCTCCATGTGTGCACTGCCTTGCATTTATCAACACCAAATTCACCTGCTGACAGCGCAGTGCATTGTGTCTTCGTACTGTACTGCAACTCTGTTCTAGCAGTTTGTGCGTTTACTACCATGAATAATTTAACACACAAGCAAGAATTGTAATTTCATTCTGTACCTCCCTTCCCACATTATTTGTGAAAACACTGAACATCTGACTCTACTCAGGAGCTTTCTCCTTAAGAAAACAAACCACTTTCCCCCTCTTACTCACTGCTTACTCACTTGTTTAAGCATGGGAGGATCTTCCCTCTTATCCCAGCCCCCTATTAAGAAGTATTTGTAAGAGATCTTTATAGAGGCATTTTAGAGATTCAAGCAGTGTATACCTACTGATGCACCTTAGTCATATCCTCAGAGATTTTTTCCAGAAAACCTAATCCATTTGTGGGCAACAGCTTTCCTCTACATAGGGCACATAGAATCTTCATCACCTACCAGTCCTGTTGATGTTACTCTCTCCAAGTCCTAAACATATTCTTTATATACTATGCACGTTATTACATCAGACAAACTGGTCTGTTGTTTGCTGGATCCCTCCTGATACTTCTTTATAAATTGTTATCCCATTGCTGTCTTTTTCCTTATACTGAGGCAATTTTTGAGGAATGAATTCCATGCTGAGGCAGTAGCTTAGCAATTTAATCATTAAATCACGGGATCATAGAATGCTTTGGGTTGCAAGGGACCTTAAAGATCATCTAGTTCCAACCCCTTGCCATAGGTAGGGACACCTCCTACTGGACCAGGTTGCTCAAGGCCCCATCCAACTTGCCTTTGAACTCTTCCAGGGTTGGTGCCCACACAACTTCTCTGAGCAACCTGTTCCACTACCTCACCACTCTGTATGGAAGAATTTCTTCAGAATGTCTAATCTAGATCTAGCTTCTTCCAGTTTGAAGCCATTATCCTTCGTCAATTCCTGGCTCCAAGCCTGATGTTACTGGCAAGACTTTTGAGTTTTTCAATCACAAGTTGGTATACAACACACCAGGCCTGCTGGCAACAGGTGGGATACAGCTGTCTCAGAGAGGGAAAAGGATCCTGGGGCAGGAATTAGCAGGACTCATCAAAAGCTTTAAACTAAATTGGAAGGGGGAAGGGGATATTAAGTGGGCCTGCATGGGCCTGCACCCAGAGGAAGCATGACAGTGTTTGCAGGATGGTGTGCTAGTGAGGACCATCATTCCACCATCTCTGTGATCTCAGTGGAAGGAGGGGCTAGAGATACATGGAGCAGCAAAGATGCAAGAGTTATTGGTGGGTTAGAAGCTATGGAAACACCTGAGAATGATCAGGTAGGAATTAGGGCTTCCACCCACAAAGAAGTGTGGGGAACATTAACCCAGCTGAAGTGCATCTACACTAAAGACTGCAGCATGGGCAGCAAACAAGCGCTAGAAGCCATGGTGCAACAGAAAAACTATGGTATAGAAGCTATCACACAACTGGAATGATGCAATCAACTGCTACAAGCTCTTCAGAAGAGATAGACAAAGAAGGAGAGATAGTGGGGTGGCCTTGTATACTAAGAACTGTTAGGAATGTTTAGAATGTTATAATAGTGACCATACAGTTGAGTGTCTATGGCTCAGAGTGAGGGGAAAGGACAAGGATGATACCAATCAGGACAGAGAAGCAGAAGAAACATCTTTAAGTGGCTGGCTGAAGTCTTGTGATTGCTCATCCTTGTTCTTGTGGGGGACTTCCAACTTCTCAGAGGTCTGCTGGGAAACATCACAGCAGAGAGGAAGTAGTCCCAGAGGTTCCTAGAGTGTGTCAATGACATTTTTTTTTATGCAGCTGGTGAACAAATCTATCAGGGAAGGCACCCCGCTGGACCTGGTCTTTGTGAACAGAGAAGGACTGGGTGATGCAATGGTTGAAGGCCATCTAGGGCACCACATAAAATGACTGAATTCTCTATCCTTAGAGAGGGAGAGGTGGGAGGGTAGGGTGGGCAGCAGAACTGCCACTTAGGACTTCCAAAGGGCAAACTTTGACTTGTTTAGGAGACTGTTTGACAGAGTTCCCTGGGAGGCAGTCCTGAAGAGCAAAGGAGCCCAGGAAGGCTGGACACTCTTCAAGAAGGAAGTCTTAAAGGTGCAGGAACAGACCATTCCCATGTGCACCAGGAACAAAGAAGGGATGGAAGTAGGATCTGGGGAACTACAGGCCTGTCAGTTTGACTTCAGTGCTGGGGAAGCTGTTGGAAGAGATCATCCTGAGTACCATCACACATGCAGGACAACTAGATGATCATGCTCAGTCATGGGTTTATGAAAGTGGGTCCTGCTTGACTAACCTGATCTCCTTCTACAAGATGGTCACCTGCTTAGTGGATGAGGGAAAGGTTGTGGATGTTGTCTCTCTGGACTTTAGTAAAGCCTCTGACACCATTTCCCACAGCATTCTCCTGAAGAAATTGGCTATTCATGGTCTGGATGGGTGTAAACTTTGACAGACAAAAAAAAATGGGTCCAAAGAGTGTTGGTAAATGGAGTTAAAACCAAATCCATGAGAGATCAAGTGCACCCTAACTTTACAGATGACACCAAACTGGGTGGAAGTGTTGATCTATGTGAAGGTAGAAAGGCTCTGCAGAGGGATCTAGACAGACTAGATTGATGGGCCAGGACTACTTGCCTAAGTTTCAACAAGGCCAGGTTCTGCACTTTGACCACAACTCCTGGCAGTGCTACAGACTTGAGAAGGAGTGGCTGGAAAGCTGCTCAGCAGAGAAGGACCTGGGAGTATTGATCAATAGCCATCTGAATACGAGCCAGCAGAGTGCTCAGGTGGCCAAGAAGGCCAACAGCATCCTGGCCTGTATCAGGAACAGTTTGGCCAGTAGGACTAGGGAAGTGATTGTGTTCTAGTACTTGGCACTGGTGAGGCAGCACCTTGAATACTGTGTTCAGTTTAGGGCCCCTCACTATAGGAAGGACATTGATTTGCATGTCCCAGAAAAGGGCAACAAAGCTGGTGAGGGGTCTGGAGAAGAAGTCTTATGAGGAGCAGCTGAAAGAACTGGGGCTGTTCAGCCCAGAGAAAAGAAGGCTGAGGGGAAACCTTATTGCTCTCTACAGCTACCTGAAAGGACGCTGTAGAGAGCTGGGGGCCAGGCTGTTCAACCAACTAGCAACTGTTAGGACAAGTGGAAATGGCTTCAAGTTGCCGTGCAAAGGGAGGTTTAGACTGGACATTAGGAAGGAAGACTTTCTTTACTAGAAGGGTTATCAGGCATTGGAGTGGCTTGTCCAGGGTGGTGGTGGAGTGCCCATCCCTTGAGGTATTTAAGAGTCCTGTAGGCCTACTGCTTAGGGATATGATTTAGTCAAGGACTTGTCATTGTTATGCTAATGCTTGGACTCAATGATCTTAAAGGCCTCTTCCAAACTAGGCAATTCTGTGACTCTGTCCTATCCTAAATGCCATTGTAAAAAGTCCCTTCTCCAACTCTCCTGTATGCCCCCTTCAATACTGTTAGGTTGCTATAAGGTCTCCTTGAAGCCTTTTTTTTTCCCCAGACTAAACAACCACAACTCTCTGAGCCTGCCTAGGAGGGGTCCTCCAGCTTTTTGATCACCTTCACGGCCCTCCTCTGGGCTCACTCTAACAGTTCCGTGTTCTTCTTGTGTTGAGGGCTCCAGAGGTGGACACAATACTCCAGGTGCACTTTCACAAAAGCCAAGCAGAGAGTGAGAATCAACTCCCTTATCCTGATGGCCACACTTTGGATGTGGCCCAGGATTTGGTTGTCATTCTGGGCTGCAAGTACATGTTGCCAGCTCATATCATGCTACTTATCAACCAGCACTTCCAAGTCTTCCTCAGGACTCCTCTCTACTAAGCTTGTATTTATGCTTGGGATTGCCCTGAGCCAGGTGCAGGACCTTGTATGTGGCCTTGTTGAACTTGATGAGGCTGGTATTGGTTCACTCAAGCCCATCGAAGTCCTTCTGGGTGGCATCCCTTTTCTCCATTGTGTCAACCACACCACACAGCTTGGTGCTATCAGCAAACTTGCTGAGTGTGCACTCAATCCCACTGTCCATGTCACCAAGAAAGATATGAAACAGCACTGGTCCCCGGTCCCTGAGGAACACTACTCATCATCGGTCTCCACTTAAAACATCGAGCCTTTGACCATACCTCAAGTGCAATCATCAAGCCAATTCCTTACACACCAAGTGGTCCACTCATCACATCATTGTCTTCCCAGCTTTGCACAAATCCAGGCAGTTGCCGTCACTTACTCTTCCCTTGCCCACCAATGCTGTTACTCTGTCACAGAGAACCCCTACATTTGCCAGGCACAATTTGCCCTTGGTGAAGCCACATTGCCTGCCACCAAGCACCTACCTGCTTTTTATGTGTCTTAGCAGAGTTTCCAGGAGAATCTGCTCTGTGACCTCATTGGGCACAGAGGTGAGACCACCTGGCCTATAGTTCCCTGGGTCTTCCTTTTTAATCTTTTTGAAAATGGGGTTATGTTCCCCTTTTCCAGTCAGTGAGAATCTCAGATTGCTGTGAATTTTTAAATACAATGAAAAGCAGCTTGGAAATTTTGTCCACCAGTTCTCACAGGACCCATCAGCTCACATGGACTTGTGAACCTTCTGATTTTTCATGTGGCCTTAGACCTGACCTTCACTTACAGTGGGCTGTTTTTTATTTTCCCAGTTCCTGCTCCTACCTTCTGCAACTTAGGTGGTGTGGTTAGAACCCTTTGCTGGTGAAGACTGAGGCAAAACAATTATTGAGTGCCTCAGCCTTTTCCTTATCCCAGGTGAACAGCTCCCCTGTTTCCTTCTGGAGATGGTCCATGTCTCCCCTAGTCACTCTTTTATCATTAACATACCTATAAAAGGTCTTCTTGTTTTCCTTGATGTCCCTAGATTTCATTCTGCCTGGGCTCTTGCTTTCCTGACCTGGTCTCTGGCTATCCAGACAACTTGTCTGTACTCCTCCCAGGGTACCTGTCCTTCCGTCCAACTTCTTCATCCATGCAGACCACCTGGCATTCTTGCCTGCCTTCCTCTTTGTTGGAACATCCCTCTTGGGCTTGGAGGAGGTCATCCCTGAATACTGACCAGCTTTCTTGGGCCCCTCTCCCCTCCAGGGCTTTATCCCTATGTTAGTCCCCTTGGCAGATATCTGAAGAGGCCAAAACCTGCTCTATTGAAGTCCAGGATAGTGAGCTTGCTGCTCACACTCCTTGCCGCCCTAAAGAGCCTGAAGACAATTCTGTGGTCCCTGCAGCCAAGGCTACCCTTGGATTTAACATTCCCCACCAGCCCTTCCTTGTCAGTGAGAACAAGGTCCAGCATTAGTGCCTTTCTTCACTGGCTTCTCAATCACTTGGAAAAGAAAATTGTTATCAGTGCATTCCAGGAACCTCCTTTGTAAGTCTTGGTTCTGGCAGTTTGTTCACTTGGTTACACTAAAACTTTTACTGACATTTTGCCACAGATCCTTATCTAATTTAAACTCAGATTTTACTTCAATCACTTACAATGCCTACAAACTGTCTGGTAGTCTACCAGGTCCTCATCTCTTTTTAAAAGGATATTGTTTTTATATATCCTGTAGCTTTTCATCAAAACTGCTTCTTTTTTTTTTTTTTTTTTCTGCTTGAATAAAAATCAGCAACCTGGAAGATGCCCTTTTTTCCCCTCCGTTAGATTGTTTTCCCCTGTGTTTAATGACAGAATCCTCTTCTGGTGTTTCCAAATTCTCTTTTGACAGGTGACATGATTTTGGTCTAAATGTCTAATATGGTGTCCTTGAGCATTCTTTGTGCTGCTTGCAAGCACTGGAACAGGCTGCCCAGTGTGGTTGTGGAGTCTCCCTCTCTGGAGATATTCAAGACCCACCTGGACGTGTTCCTGTGTGATCTGGTATAAGTGATTCTGCTCTGGCAGGGGAGTTGGACTAGATGATCTTTACAGGTCCCTTCCAGCCCCTGACATTCTGTGATTCAGCACCATTTTCTGCTCCTTTAAGTTCCTTTGTTGCATAAAGGACTTTACTTTCCACTTTTGAAATTTTAAAACTTCACTGGATTTTTTTTTTTTTAGTCTGCTCACCCCTGCAAGGATATTTGCTCGGAGAGCATTATGGACACAGAGGGCAAGATTGACTATCTATCTGTATTTGGCCAATGGACAGCATCGTAAATTATCCATGTCTTCCAGTCAAGGTCACCTAGTTAAGCTTAGAAGGTTGTAGAGTCAGATGAGACACATCCCAGCCTTACAAAACAGCTCTATGTGTGATCCTGCACATACCTCAGCAATGGTTCAAGAGTTGTTTCCCTTCCTGTAGATCTCCTGATTAGCTGCACCAAGTATTCATTTATGGTACACCTAAGAACTGTAGCACTGTTCCCACTAACAATGCTTAACCCACACAACAGCAATTTAAGTCTCATTATATTAACTGTGCTTGCTGCCCTTGAAACTTCTGTAGTGTCCTTCGTCACATTTACAATCACCATCCTGGTGATTTTAAGTGGTTCAAAATTTAATTCTGTCATGATACTTTTTTCCTGTTTAGACATGGCATTCTAGTCCCCATATCCTGTGACACTTGATGATCCAGGTTTTGTTTGTTTGTTTTTGTTTTGTTTTTTTAATCTGATTTGGCTCTTAGTTTGTCTTTAATAGATTCAAGAACCTCTTTCACTGTATGATCTCTTCTGTAATCTCTATACAGCTTGCACTATGATGATAGGATATGCTGGTTATGCTCCACTGATGGTCTTCCTTCAACCAAATGTCTGACGTGTGCCATCCAGCTTCTTTTAAAGTATGTTTATTTCTCCATCTTACATTTTAAATTTTCACTGCTACTGGTAGGGTTGCCCGTTTTTCTAAATCCTACTTAAATGTTTGTCTAACTGTTCCTGAATATTTCTTGCTTAAGTTCTGTCAGCTTCTGCCTCATCCTCCATGTGGGAATGCAGTGATCACTGAGATCAGCTGTAAAGGGTGAACTGTCCTATACTGTGTATTATTTCACCTTGCCAGCTTTCTCCTAGTTCTTTGTTTAGACACTACTCCATAATCTTTCAATTTGCATGTTAGCAGTTTGCCTCTGTTTTGGTTTAGAAAACAAAACACCTTTTTAATTCAAACATTCCTCTGTTTATAAATAATCTTAATCACCCTCTTTTTAATACAACTTTCTGCATGAGGGTGCTTGGAGGTAAAAAGCTCATACTGAATGTGCTATTGATAGCACTTTGGACAGCTTCACCATTGGGCTCCTGGTCTTTCATCTTCTTCTACCTGACAGCTTCAATTTTACTTCCCTTCAGTGCTCACCTCCTGTCCATCACACTCTTCCTGGCACTCACCTACAACTATCACCTCCACTCTGGAGTCCTCAGAACTGCCTAGGTGCTTCATTTCATGCACCAGCTGCTCTCAGCACACTGCTACATCCTCTTTTCATCATCAAGCCCAGCTATCTATGTAACTAAATCCCATTACCCACCAGCATAGTTTTAATCTTTTCACATCAGCTGCAAGTCCCATCCTTCAAAGTATCACATAATCATCACACGCCAGCCCAGAGCAGTCTGAGACTGCTTAATCTGTGGTAGTGAATTTCACAATGCCCCTTCAGGTCTTCTCAATGAGTGTTTCTTCTTCCCTAAGCTTTTAAGGCACTCTGGCCACAGAATGCAGTACTCACCATGGAACTACTTGCAACACCAGACATATTCTACCCTCCTCCTGGTAATCACAACTACAGCACTCAGCGTAGTAGCCTGGTAATTTATTTCCTGCATAACATCCTCACTTCTTGGGGTGAAGGAACAGGGACAGGGTAGCAAGGAAGTGGTAGCCTAGAGGAAGTGATCAATAACTTCTCTTTGTTCACTTCCATGGCCAATAACCTATCCAACGTGGAGTTTGGAGGTGATTGGTGACAGGAATAGAGAATCTGAAAATCTCCCCTCAGCAGGCAGTTGGTTTGCACCTGCACCTCAGTTCTTGGGCTGAGCTCCACACATGCTGAAACCAACTCAGTTACCCAGCTTTGATGAACTGAGATAAACACGATCATAGTTTAATGTTGCAGGCAAACTTCCAGGACAGGATACCATTTGAATTAAAGATATTTAAATTTATTCATCTAAGTGTCAGAATCCACATTTGAATGAACCATCGAATATTTGTGACAATTAAGACAGCTGAGAGAGAAATCTACCTCATCCAAAGGCAGTTCCTACTCTAACCTCCATTGAGTGCAATGGATAGGTCCTCAGAGCAGTTATTTAAATGTACAGCACTATTTAAAGTATTCTGGATATTCTGCTGCCCTCCAGCTGCTACTGAAGATAGGAACAGATCTCACATAGGTCCTCTGTTATATCTGCCAGCTGCAGGCAGATGCTCAGGGACCCTACACAGCACTGGACCCTGAGATGGGTAACCGCATCATGCTTTCACTATCTGTAATAGGTGTTCTAATAGTTAACTCTTATGTAGGTACTGACATTTAGACTAAATTTAAGTGATTTAAACATGAGCTGAATCCCACCCCACCTACTCAAAGCTCAGACTATCTAAAGGAGTTCACCAATTAATGTAGCTCAAATCAAGTCCCACACCAAAAGGTGCGAAATGGATGGGTTAGTTTTCAAGACACTTTAAAAACTGCCCTACTGTGGTAAGTAGGTAATCTCTTTAATGTAACTGAAAACTTGTAACCCTTTAAGCACAACAGTAACATTAAGTCTTCAGGGAAGTTTCCCTTGCATATTGTCCTAGTTGTTATTCTGTCTCCAACAGTATGATGATTTTTTTTGTCTTGTACAAAATTCTAAAATTTTACACCTACAATTCTATGGTTATAGAAGCAAACATGCCATGTACCTGGCTTTAGCAAGTAACTAATGTAAGATACCTCTGGCTTTCAGTGCTTGGGTTTAGAATTTCTCTCTACAATAAAGGGCTTTTGTGCTTTCAAATTTCACTGTACAAACAAAAAAAACTCTCACATGTTCAAAGACAAGGAAATGCCTTGTGAATTTAAGAGAAAAAGGAAAGAGATCAGAATATGTGACACCAGTCACTTTATTGTTTTCTACTGGAGCTACTTAACAGATCTTCACAACTGCCCTTGAACTACGAAGTCCACAATACTCCCAACTTGCTCTCAGGCTTTTGAGAGCAGCTTTTCCTGCTCAACTTCTATATTTATTGTAATGGGTCATAAAAGTTATATCTAGCATAATCAATATCACTTCAGCTTCATGGTCATGCAAAGTGGCAGAAATCTTGCTTTGTGTATTTGTCATCCTGATGTTTATGTTTAGGAGACCAGCTAAATAGCTGGAAAGATAATACTCTCAGGCAGTCGTCTAGGTAACTAATATTGTTTCATGTGGTTTCCAAACATGAAATGGAAAGGATAACTAAAAAACAGGAAAATAATTCCCAGTCCATGATACTTAAAGAGTCTCCTGTTTTTCAAAACTAGCTCATGGTAAAATTGTTTTTCTATGAGTAGTGCTTCTGGAATCGGGGACTGAGATACCGCATCACCTCAACATGGGTCACAGCATGTCATGGTTTGAGGGGTTCCAGGTAATCCCAGATCTCCTAAAAAACTACAGAGACCAAGATCCATCCCAGAGGATGAACTGGTCGCTCCTGGATATCATCATGTTTGTTATTCAATCCCATAGTCCTGCAAACACTTTGTCAGTTTGTTCTCTTTCCTCCCTTTTCCTTTCAGCTCTCCGGAGGGATTCTTATCTAGGTAACTACGTGGGAATACTCCGTGAGCTGCAGCCTTCAAGGCCTCAGCTGCGGAGAATTTCATCCTGCTTGGGGCCTAATTAGGAGGCAATGGGGGATGGGAGAAAATGAGCACTGGAGTTTTGGTGGGTTTGGTTTGGTTAAGAGGAAGGTTTTGGGGAAATTCTTCTGTATCCTGTATCTGTATTAGGTGTTAAGGATTCATGTATGCCATATCTTTTCCCGCACATTTTTAAATACGACTTTTCTGTATTTTCTTCTCCAATTCAGAGAGTGTCATTATTTTACTGCTCTTTCCTCAAAAAGAGTAAAGTAAAATAATCTCAGTCTGTCACGCTCTTAAACAAGAAAATGACAGAAATTGGTGGCCCATACAGGGAGTTTGAAAAACTACGACACAGCATTAGATAGCTAAGTTACCTCAATGTCTAATCTGAATCATTAAGTATACTGAGATACATACAGCAAGAGCACACTCCAGGCATAGGTTTTAAAGTAGTTCCCAATATTTTGCTCCAATATAAATTAAAAAGAGAATATTAATATAGTATATAAAATGTATCTCATTGCTACAGTTAGGAATTCTGAAGTCTATTCCTTGGAGAGCACTTTTCTGAAAAAACTGTCATGCTCCACTGAAGACAGGAAAATGCAATTTTAGCATTGTGCTGGTTTAAGGCTAATTGGAATATTTTAATAGAGAAAATTATATTATAGGCTGTGAAAAAAAAAACAATGGTGACGTCTACTTCACTCATAGGCTTGCTGACACAAATAAAACTAAGAACATAAACATTAGATAAGACAGTCGGGCTTGTGGCACTCTCTGTCGGGTACAGTGTCTGGGGCTGTCCTGCAACTTCTGGCTTCTTCTCTCTGACAAATTAATTTCACTAATCACTTTTCTTCTAACTCCTCCTCTGGCCAATCCTCAAAACCTTGGGGTAAGGTATAGGGGTGGGGAGAAGGTGGAAGGGTGGTTGGGAGCCCCTCCTGGGGTCTCTGATTTCTGGGAGGGGTGTTGTGTTTCTGTATTACCTTTACCTTGTATATTTCTGTAAATATTCCTGTATATAGTGTATATATCTGCTTGTATATTGTGCTGAGCTGTAAATAGAGCTTCATCTAAACTTCCAGCCGACTGAGTTCTAGTCTGGGTCATTTTACAAAGTGTGGGGGGGCAGGTAACTCCCAAACCCACATCAAGCATCTTCCTACATAAATTGAGGGAGTTGAGGGATTTTTTGAGCAGAATTTGGACATCATTGCAGCTAAAACTCTGTTTAGAATCATAAAATCCAAGTATCGACTAGCAAATTTATGTGTAATTTTAATAAAGAAACACCAAAAATGTTATTTGTTAGTTTCCTACTTTATTCATGGCAAGTCCTGATCCAGACACCCTTACTCTTTCTACACAGAGGTAGAATGAAGGTTCCCAGTAGTGCTTTCTTCACTATTAACAGTGAAGGATATGAAGCAAAAATGTTGCTTTTATTTTTGATCCCTGGCCACTGAAACATGAAAAACTGTTGAGATTATGTTCACAGAGGTCTGAAAGAACACAAACAATTTTAGCCCAGGTTCTTCTTGCCAGGAAACATTCCACTAATACTAGATACTACCTTCTATTAACACAAGACTGTGGTGCATGGCAATAGTAAACAATTACAGCAAAAAATACATGGAGGACATCAGAAACTGATAAAGGGTAATGGTTCCAAAAAGACAACCTTTCCAAGAACCTGTTCAACATGTGTCAGAACCCTGGTTGGGCTACACTCACCACTAAGTACACAACTGCAATTGCATACAGTCTCTGAAACAAGCTGCTTCATTATTTAAGGCTTGCCTATCTAGGCAGCTAAGCTGTATGCATGGCAAACAGAAAATGAAATTGTATCTTACTTTCTTCATACACCATTATCTTCAGGCATGTGTAATAAACAGACCATGGAAAATACGATGTGCAAGTAGTACAGAAGAATAAATTACAGCAGTGTCAAACAGGAGATGTGAAAAACAAGTTTAACGTGAATACAGCACCTACTAATAGGAAACTCACAGAACAAAGGAACTTAGCTGGGTTCTACTTGCTTGCAATCTTTTGTGGGCTTGCAGTCTTTTGTGTTCCACACTATGATCTACCTCCTGACCAAGACGGATTATGAAATTGAGATCTCGAAAGTTAAAAGAGACTTGTCCATCATACCATTAGACGTTCTCATCTGCCGCCTTCGTCCAACCCGGTCCAGGCCAATCGGGGTACTCTGTGAAAAGGTAAGCGGCCGGAACCTGGCGGAAACAGCTTTGTAAGGGGGTACCTGGTGTGCTGGAACAGGTGGCCGTGTTACAGGCTACAGGGAAAACAGGAAAATCCAGTATTAGTGGAGCTACCAGCAAGTTCAACTGAGCAGTTTCTTAGTCAGTCAACCTAATTACAGGGGCAGTAAAATCCCCCCATTGCTTAAACCACTGCATACCATGTCCAGCAGCATTGCAGAAAGTATTTTATGGCATTACAGTTCTGTCAGTGTATAATTTTCATCATGCCCAAATGCTCTAGGACCTAACTGCTTTGAGAACAGCCTGTGCAACGCTGATGGTGTTGTAAACACACATCTGAAGGGAAAGCCAAGACAAAAAGAATGACCAGAAAAGCTACAGCTGCAAGTTGGGTTCATTTCCTGGGACGCTTGCTGTCTTCAAATAAATGTATTGCTTTTGAGTAAAATAAACATATTTTACAAGACAAAAATAATTGTCTAAATGTTCTTATGTTCTTAAGTTCTCAGGAGTCTCATAAAAAACAGGTAATATTAAGTTGAATATAACTTTAACTAGAAGACATTTTCTTTAGTTCATTTGCTCAATTATGATTAGAGAACATACCCTTGTTTTATTTGCAAATTGAATCTAACTTTATGTTGTCCCTGAACTACTCCACATTAGCCAGGCTGAATGACCTTGCATAAACATGCAACATAAACCACCCAGACCACAGCACAAGATCTTCAGAGAAACTTAGATCTTCTCTTATCTTTCAGTTGTTTAGTTGTTAGTGTGTACTAGTGGGAGGTTGTCCCTGCCTATGGCAGGGGGTTGGAACTAGATGATCCTTAAGGTCCCTTCCAACCTTACCATTCTATGATTCTATTGTTCACAGGCCCTTCCATCAAGTACTCTGAAACATCAGGGATGTTTTTTTAATGAGCTGTCTCTTGATAGCGTTACAAAATCAGTGATTCAGTATTGTTCAAAAACATTTTCTGACACCTAAGCTCTCAGACCAAACCAAAACACAACGAAGAAGGAATGAGCATTATATTTTTCAACCAGTGTATCAGTAGGATTTCAAATCTTCTAAGAAAATAAATCACTAATGTGAAGATCAGACTTTGAAAGCCTCGCATAAAATACTTCTAGCACATGTATTCCTGCTTCTCATGAGCCCTTTTTACATTCCAGCTACAATGTGACTGCCAAAAACCCTCAGTGTATATTGAATGGGATTTAACTACAACCTCATCTTCAAATCTCATATCCTTAATGCTTTAGCAATATACCAGGATCTCATCACTGAGCAGCACCACACAGAGTAAGTCCAATAGATTAGATCAGATAGCTAGCAGAAGTGATGACAATTACTATATTCAAATACCAGCCTGATTAAGCAACAAAGCTATTTATTTCCGGGCAACTAACATCTTCTTGTAAAGCTTTAGTCCAGATCCCTTCCCTGGACAGACAAGGATGTGCTGTTACTCAGTGGCAGGCATGGGAATGGAAATGTTCCACAGTTTTGGTGTTGTCCGCAGTGACCCAGCAATATGCTCACTTAACCTTAGCCAGCCCTCACAGCAGCATCAGAGTCAATTCATGTAGCTGCTTTCATGCATGCTTCTCCATTAATAAACTGATGCAAGCATGGTTTGAAGACAGATCAACTTGTTTTCAGCAGTAAATGAGGGGCTTAGAGGGTGCTAAATCACTTACATGGTACAGCAAGGATTATTTGTGTTGCCAGTACTTACCTACTAACTCTTGAAACCCATCTAGTATTCTTAAGTCTAAAATCTATAACAATAATTTTATTCTTTCTTTTTTCTCCAAGATAAGCAGTGATAAAACTAATTTTACAATGTTCCAGTTATATAGGGTTTGAAATTCTAGTCTTTGCCTGGTTCATTGGTTTCAGTTGGGAGTTTTGCTTCAAGATGCACTTTTTCATTAGGAAATTATAAAGAGAGAAAAAATGCAATATACAAGAAAAATGTTCATGTTAAAAATTGCTTTTCACAGGAGACTGAAAACTCTGCCATTGTTTCAGCACTGAATTTCAGTCAGGGGAGTACCACTAAACTTCCCTGCAGGAGATTAAGTGGCATGAGAAAGATTAAGAGCATTCAAAATCCATTAATAACCACTAGAATCACATTTTTTGAGGATGTAAATACTGTTAGTTTTTTCTGTTGCTTGACAATTGCTTTAGGTAGAAGTCCTCCAGCTCTTCTGGAAAGTGAGAAGCTCTTGATCACTGCAGTGTTACGAAAGCCTGTGAGACAAAAGCTCTGTAACCAACTGCAATAAAGGATCACCACTACCAACATGTAAGTTCCTCTACACATTGCACATACTCAAGACTACCTCAAGCAGAAAAGGAGATGTGTTTTATCTTTCAGGACTTTCAGGAGTTTTTTACTCCTCACTCTCCTACCTAAGACAACAGAGATGGAAAATAAGTATAGAGGTAGTGCTCAAGTACTAAATCACATGCTATTTTCTTACAGGGCTCCTAAGTTCATTCCATCAGGTCAATTTAGTACAGATATTTTTATTACTATAGTCAGTTTTCTTAGATTCTTTATTTCATGAATTTCTCGTTTATTACTGCTTTTCTTAAGCAGTATCTTTATTAGTTTTAAGTGCCCTTGCTATGTCAATATCAAGATTTTTGGACACCACAGCAATTCTGAATGGGCCTGTTTGGGGAAAATTTGCAATGTTCTATAAATAATGCATTGTTATTATCATATTGTCATATTTGTTTGTATTCCTCTGTTCCTCAGACTCTGTACCCTGTAAGGAAACTAAACACACAGCTGTAACGCACACAAACAAGCTCTTATATATCAATATGAGACATAATAACCATTCCAAGGAAAAGAGAAAGTTAATTTACAATACAAATAAGATTATCAGCAACAGTCAGCAACAGTTTTATTCCATGCTGGTTTGTTTTTTAACAACAAGAAGACAAAGTAATTAGTGACCAGGAAAGCAGAATTGTAAGTACAAAATGTCAGCTTGACAAAAGGGAAGGAAGAGAAGGAAGCATCCGTTCTATTTTCTAGGCTGAAGATAGAGACAAGGAAGTGAAAGGGTCTTTTGCAGTTTGCAGAGAGCACATCTCTTATCTTACTTGTGTCAGCAGACCTTCTATCTCTTCTGCCGGACCACTTCCGTAGAGGTTGACCCCACCTATTACAGAGATGGGTCTTCTTTTTCGCCCTCTGTTGTAGCCTACTGTATTGCTTTGGATCGCGGGCGCGAAGGAAGCCAGTCCTGGCTGAGTTTCTCCATCCATGCAGTCTGTCTGAGACTCCACCGCAACAGAATCTTCTGGTATAGATAAACTTCTGATTGACATTTGACCGTAATCTGAGAGAGGTCTGGGACGAGATCTTCTTCCAGAGCCCCATCTCCTGGGTGTGATCTTTTGTGTGTCTGCCTTTTCTTCATCCTGGGATGGGGACCTCTTCCAGTGGTCATCAGAAACAACCTTTTTAAATGTGAACAAGTCAAATAAGCAACAGAATTTTCTGACAGTTAATAATTTGTCAGTTTTTCACATGGTAGATCAACTTAACATTGCTAAAGTGAAAGTTACCAGAAATAGAACAAATGCAACTGAGAATTCAGGAAGAGACCAACTTCAAAGGGAAGACACCGTGATGTTTGTGCTGAGTAACCACCAACATCTCTAAACAAACATGACTAAGAACACTAAAAACTCAGCAGTACAGACAGACTCTATCATAATAAACACTGAATTCACTGAATGATGTCTTGGAAAGACAGCGCTGGCACTCACAGGACGTGCTCCTTTGCACAAGTAGGATGTTAGATGTAACACCAGTAAAAATAATACAATCAGCACGTTGTGTTTCTGGACTTTTTACCAAAGCCCGTAGTGAGAGGACAAGAGGCAATGAGTTTGAAGTGATAGTGGACAGGTTTAGATTGGACATTAGGAAGAACATTTTTTTTTGCAATGAGCATGGTGAGATACTAGAACAGGTCCAGGGGATGCCCCCTCCCTGGAAGTGTTCAAGGTTGGATGGAGCTTTGAGCAACCTGATCTAGCAAGAGTTCATGCCCTCAGAAGGGGAAGTTGGACTAGATGATCTTCAAAGGTCTTTTCCAACCCAAACCATTCTATGATATTCCTCAACTTTACCTTTATTCAGTGATGAAAATAAACAGTAAGGCTGCAGTTTGACTGACTGCCAATCCCAGGTAACTGTAAGTCGATACCAGTATGGGCAGCTGCAACCCCTCCTACCACTCACACCCACACTCTCACTTGGGTCAGATCTAGAGATTGTGCAGCCATGTGAGAATTGGGTGAGCAAGCTCATCCAGTTTAGAAGGGAGAAGCTAATTTTCAATATGCCCAAGGAGGTTACAGCCTAAGACTTGTTAGTCTGTGTAGTCTGGACCTAGTCTACAGACTAGGACCACAGATTGATTATAACACAACACAGGAAAAACTGATGTTTTTAGAGAGGAAGCTTGGAAAATTATCATGTTGTTCATATTTAACAACACATCTGGCTCATAGAGGTTAATGCCCAAAGGTACTGTAATTGCACTGACACTAGAAGTTTGAAAATAAAATAACCTCAATCAAAATACTTGTTAGAGGGAATATTTTTAGGGATTTCAATACATTTGGAGTAATACTGCTGCAAACTTTTCAAGTAGTTTTTTGACCAAAAAAAAAAAAAAAAGTAAAAATTTTCTATTAACTTTTCCCTCAATTTTACAAACTCTCAGTGTTTCCCTGACTCCTTTATAAAGAACAGAAAAGAACCAGAGAAAGTAAGATGGCTGTTTCTGGGCTAGGTGGCAGCTTGTATGAATGTCTGACAGAGTGATTGATAAACTCCAAAGCACTGCTGAGCAAGTGCACCATGCCCCAAGTTCTCATACGAATTATGAACTAATTCTGACTTTCTTTTTAGAATAACTCAGCCTACTTCTTTAGACTACCCAAGTTCATTCCTGACTATGTTTGCAAAATAAGTACTCCAAAAATAAGAGGCATTATTTTGTATGTCTCTGGCTACATTTTGTTCATCTGTTTCAGACCAAATGAAGGCATTTCAGGTATTGCATATTCAAAGTAAACATGCAGCCAGAAATCGGTTTTTTACAGTGATGCCTGTGAAAGAGCTTATCTTCTGTCACCCTCTTCTCCACCTACCATTTTCAAACAGGTTGGTACAACCAAGTCACCTGATACAGTGGATAGATTTTGCTTTTTGTTTGAAAGACAGCTTAAGACAAATATCACTATATTAAAACACTTCAGCTAGTATGCAGAGTTATTAAACAGTCAGTATTTCAACATCATTACTGCAATTAAGGTATTAAAAATTATCAACGTCATACACTGTTCTACATCAAATTATTTCACTTACAGCATGAGACTTACTCTAAATAGACCACTTGCATAAATTCTGATTTCTATGGCATCACACCTGTCACTGAAGCATGCCTGACCTTCTCTGCAGATCTTAGCTCAGGACCAGTTTCAACAGCACAAGCAATTCAGTACAAAGTCACTCCCTGGCTGGTGCACTGACATAACTTCAACAAAACTGTTCCTTAAACACAGTCCCTGCGAGGTCAGAGGAGCAAAATCACCAGTTAAATAAGGTTCTTACCTCAGAATCAGACACAGGTAAAGGGTCTCCACATATGCAGTGACTGAGAAAGGAGTTCATGAGAGCCATTTCATGTTTTTGTTTTGCAAAGACTTTTCCGCAAGAGCTACAAATGTGAGAACGCTCTCTGTGTAACCAGTCAGGCAAAGTTCATCCCATGATCCCGTACTTTTAGACTGAGGGAAGGACACGTCACATGTCATCTCCTAATCTGCTTTTTACACCCTTATCTTGAGCAATAGCATTTGCAAAGAGAGGACTGCTTTCCTTCTGCAGCACTCCACCTACAGTAGTGATCCAAATGACAGCGAGATTAATCGCTGCTGCGCAATAAGCAATGCTGAAGGACATGTGTTTTCAGCCTTGGATCTATTATAAACTGCATGGAAGAATAAAACAGAAAACAAAATCCTCTCATAACAAAAAACAGAGAAATGCAGACTAATAAACTCACATTCCTCTAAATGGCCTACTCAAACAGGGCTTTATCAGTAGCCACTTACTAGTAGGAATAAAATATTCAGCACACAACTCACAGGCTCCAGTACTGCTGTTATTTAAGCATAACTGTGATTCTTGACATCAACCAAAAGATTTAAGGAATTCTAAAGACACGTCCCAGGCTTTGTACTGGTACAGCACCACTGACCTCAAATTACCTTCTCTTGATTAATCCTCTATAAAATGGGCTAACACTATACAATTACTGGTAACATCTGCAGATATGAGTAAAGATACACATGATGCTTCACACAGGATGGCAATCAAAACAGAATACACTGATTCATGCATTACAAGCATTGGTCAAAAATGTTAAGGTATGCCATGATGTCTGAGAAGTAAAGGCATATGCTGCATCCACATTTGATTTTCTGAATTTCACACCCACTAGTCTAGCAACAGCACAGGATCACCAATGCTACCAATCAAGATTATTTATCTTGTCCTTAAGGTTGCATCATCAGTTAGATTTCTTTTAAGATTTCAAGCACAAACAGCTCTACCTATTTATACTGATGCAAATAAATTAATTTTATCTGACAGCTAAATCCCTGTGACAGAGTATTAGTTAAATTGTTGCCTTTCACTCACTTTCCTTTTTCCTGACAGCAGTGTATCTACAAATACAGCCATTTCAAATGAACACTCATTTTGATCCAAGTTACACTTTTATTTGCTGTTGTCCCCATGTAGTATGTCTCTCTTAGAGTGGGGATTCAACTCCAGATTCCCACATCTAAATTTTAATGTCTGTGGTGAAGGTGTCTGTATGCCAGCTAGATGTTAAAGCTGTCATCTTAGCCTGTAGAAATCTAAGCTGAAATTTAGAATGTCCTAAATGTTCTAAAATATCTCCACATCATGCAAGTATGACATAAGACATATAGAAGGCCTGAGCCATCCATAAGCAGCCAATGGAGGGGGAACCAATCAGGGCACCTCCAGCAGCACTCCAGCTGAGCATCCAACAGTGTCAGCCAAGCCTACGGAGCACTATGGACAGGAATCAGGTGCCAAACCTAACTGCAGGTAGATGTAGATAGTACTACAACCATGATGCCCAGCATTGTGGGGAACTCTGCTTGGTCCACATCTCCTGCTCCAGCAAGGTGCAGCTTCCTCGCAGGATGCTTTCCAGCTGTGTGCAGCTGACTTGGAAACCTGCCCCTCACTGCATTTGGCAGTTCTTTTTAGGTAACTCGGCTTAGCTCTAGGTGCCACTTTCATGTGTGCTGTTTAGGGTCTGACCTCCAGTGACCCTGACCCACACCAATCAGGCCCTAGCTTTCCCAGGAGCAGGAGCTTTGCCAGGTTGCTCCCAGGTAAGACAATTACACTGCAGAGCCTAAGCTCAGTCAGGCCAAATCTCCCCTTTGCCTGGGCCCAGACTGATTTCCCAACTCAGGCACAGCAGCTTCAAGGACTTGATCATGATCTCACTCCATTTGACCTGGCACTGGTACAACCCTGCTGCATTTAATGGCACATGACTGCTGTTGCGTTCCTGTTACTCATTAATACCAGTGTAAGCAACATCAGCATCAGGTGTTTACCTAATGAAATCTTAGCCTAGCCTTTAGAGCCAGGTTCTGCAACTACTACTCAGATTACAGTGTATATTTGATAAACTGAGCACCCAAAATTGTCCTCAGAGGGAGTGCTGCCCAAGGAACATGAAATCTGTATAATACTGATAAAATGTTTCTTATGTGGATGCAATTTTTATCAGTGAAATGGCAAAAAACTGCTAGTTCCTGAAATTGCATGGCAGGACTTTTGCTGGCACAGTTACGCCAGCCACAACAAACACTTCGTTCTATACCCAACCCCATTCTCCAGTGCAGAAGAAGCCCAATCTGTTAAGTCTAACCCAACACAGCCTGCAGCTGGTCAGCTTGCTGCTGTTGGTACTGTTGTGAGGGCTGACATACTGATATGGTGGCAAGGAAAAAAGAATCCCTGTGTTACTTTTTGTTATTCTGTTTATGCCAATAAACTCCCTAATGAAAATAAAATCACCGCTCTATAAACTTGTTCATCCCTGTGTACGTTACTGAGGTTTCCCATTTACTAATCTGCATTTCAACTCCTACCATTACCTAATTGGATTCTTAAATTGTCCTTTTGTGTTCTAAATGTATGGATACAATTATTGCTTCATAATCACAGAATCACAGGATGTTAGGGGTTGGAAGTGACCTCCATAGATCATCAAGTCCAACCCCCCTGCTAGAGCAGGTCACACAGGAACACATTCAGGCAGCTCTTGAAAGTCTCCAGAGAAGGAGACTCCACAGCCTCTCTGGGCAGCCTGTTTCAGTGCTCCATGACTCTTTCAGTAAAGAAGTTCTTCCTCATGTTGAGGTGGAACTTCATGTACTGTAGTTTATACCCATTACCCCTTGTCCTACCCCAGGGCACAACTGAGAAGAGCCTGTCCCCTCTCTCTTGACACTCAGTCCTCATATACTTATAATGTAATGTATACATATAGACAAGCATGGCAGTGTAAGAGGACACTGAAATCTTCTGAATGTTTGGTTTGGTTTTTTTCCTTAGCTCCACAATAAGTTGCAATGCTCCTTATTTTGGTGTCTCTCTTTTTGAGCTGCCTGGCTGAAATGCATCCTTGCTAGCTGTGGCTCCCTTTTGGTAATGTAAAGAAAGAAGGAAACCAGAATCTAATATGGCAAATTAATTTCCAAATGCAATTTCTAAAAATGTGTGATAAATTAAACAGATTATAATTCTGGCTGAGAATAAGCTACAAGGACAAACTGAGCAGGCTGAGTAGTTTCAGAACATGATTACTACACATTCTTAGTGAAAACTTGTGATAGATAATCAGTTGTCTTCTTCTGTAAATGACAAGAATTAAAAGCCTCACAGTATTTGTGTTATGTTATATAGGTATCTCTGTACTTTGATGTCATGAGTACACATTTTTGTGTACATTTAAGGGTCTATAAAAAAATTGTACAAACTCCCTCTCTGGAGATATTCAAGACTGCCTGGATGCATTCCAGTGTCATCTGGTATAGGTGATTCTGCTCTGGCAGGAGGGTTGGACTAGGTGATCTTTCGAGGTCCCTTCCAGCCCCTGACATCCTGTGATTCTTATGCTAGCAATGACAGCCACATGCCAGCATTATAACTGGTGACTGTTAAATAGCTTGTATTTCTATCTAACACATTAATCACCAAACACTTCAAGTCAGTAACAATATTAGAATTGATTTCTCAATTCATATAAGCCACCAAATATATAAAGGACCAAGTGACCACAGCATAGTGCCTATCAATTATCACCTTCAATTAACAGAGTCTGGACAACTTGTCTCCATCCAGGTACACGATAAAAGGCAACCTTTGCACTTTCTCTTATTGTTAATAGCAGCTGGGGAGCATTAGTGGAAGTTCATTTATCATTACAACAAACTGAGGTCAAAAGCTTTTTTAACGTTTCGTGGATATGATCAATATTTTTATTTGCAAACTCCTGTGACAGAGCACAGAGATTATGAGAGTCCATATACAATGCAGCCTCACACAGAAAATATTTTTTTTTTGCTTTCTTTCCAGATTTTATAAAGATCCTAAAGGGTTATGAGAGACCAGTGATTCCCTGTTAATCCAATGGGCTAAAAATTTCCAACACTGATACCACCACAGCAACAGTTATCATGGAAAGGATTGCTTTTACTGTAGAAGAAAGCACACATTCAGGCAGTGTTTGCAGCTTCTGCCACAAACTAACCAGAATTATTAAACCAATCCAACTTAATTACATGAAGAACCTTCCATCTATTCCTAAGTAATTGCCAATGGCATTATATTCTATTTCTTTACATCCCTCTGCCTCCTCTGCCTCTAGCATATTTTCTTTTTAATTAGCCTTTGAGAAGATCACAAATACATGCACTGATTATCTAACCCTAGAAAACACAGTGCTGTTCAAGCAGCAGTCTGCAAGACAGGCAAATACACTCTATGAAATAACTGCAACGAAACTGCATTTATGCCTATACAAACAAGCAAAGCAGAAGGAATCAAAGTAATACAATTATATTAAAAATTAACATAAGTTTTAGCTGCTTGGATGTTACAAACATTACAGCAAGATAATCTGCCTTTTCTTCCACCCCCTAAACTTGAGTGGACCCACAGCACAAAAATTTGCAGAGCACTGCTTCACAGAGGGACTCCCTAAAGGAATACCGTTGAACTCTACAGGTATGAGCTCTTAGAATGGATGCAGGAAATACTGTGCATTGTAATAAAGTAAAATTACATTAACTCTACCTTGTAATATGGTAAAATCGTTCCCCATAATTACCACAAACTACTGTGCTAAAACATTCATTTTGGAAGTTTTAAAAACTGGGGAAAAAAATTCTATTCTTGGGAATTGTCAACACCAAAGTAATTGTGGTGTTCTAGCTAACAAATACACCTATAAAATGACATTGAAATATGACATTTAGTCATAGAAATATATTTCTAAGGCATTCTTTAAAGCAGGTTTGCTTCATTTTACCTGATTTTGAAAGCCTTCTTATTATAATCAACAAGCAAACCACTTTCCCTCTCAGCAACGTGCCTTACCAAGATTAGAGAGTTCACCTTCCTAATATCCCCATTTCACAGATAAGGAGCAGACACAAAGTAGTTAAGTCAGATAAGTCACAGAGGAAGCATAAGGCCAAACTGGAAATGACAAGCGGATCTCATGACTCTAAAATCTCTTCTCGGCTTCAAGGACTTCCTTCATGCTCTCCTCTAACTCATTTCCTAAACAAAATCAGCTAACTGATTTCCAACTGGCATAGGGGAGTTTGCAGGGAAATACATTTGCTTTGCAAAAATAATCTCCTTGATCATATAAAAATGCAAGCCTGCTAACACCAGGAAACTGTTTCCACCATTTTCCCGTGACTGATACCTGGGGGCAGCTGGGTGGTGCTCTAACACAGCACTGTCCTTTCTTTACTTCAGTACCTAAACCGGGACAGCAAGCATCTAAAGTACAGTAAAGGAGTATTCATATCCTCCACCTCCTTTTAGACATATAGGCATAATCAATCCCTAAACAGTTTCTGTAGCAACTCAGAACACATCAGATCAAGTAACAGGTTAAAAAAAAAAAACAAAAACAAAAAACAACAAAACAAAAAACCCAAAATCTTTTCTTTGGCAAAACAACCAACTTTTTCCAGGCTGCCATGTAATATTTGCTGGTGAACCTCAAGAAAAAATATAACCACAGATTGAAAGTGGAACAAAGCAAAACATAAAAAGCCATAGGATTTTACATCTCTTCAGTGTCTTTCCAGGTGGAGGCCTTCTGGTTCCCTCTGCTTTCCAACCTCCCAGAGTAAAGCCTCATCCTCATCATCACTGCCCAACCCTGAATCCAGCCACCAGCAGATCCCAGCAGCAGTTACAAACTCCAACTTCCGTGGGGTGAAGCTGCCTTGGGCAACTCGAGGTCTGCATGCTATTAGTTCCTGGAGCATGAAGTAAGGAAGAGGTTGCTGTAGTTGAGCTTGGAGTACAAAGAATCAAGGCTGCTGTGCTCAATCTCTTCCAGCACCTGGCCAGTCTCCCAGCCTGTCACGGCATCCTGCTCAGCATCCTCAGCTGAGCAGCAGAGCACATGGGGAGGTATCAGAAGCAGCATGGCAGCCTCCAGATGTCAGTGAGGGGAAATGCAAGTGACTAGGAGGAAACTCTGCAGCTACTTCTGCTCATTGTGGACATTGCAGCCTCCTAGCATTGAGGTGGATTTTCAGTTCTGACAATTCAACACCGCACTTGACAGTAAGACCAAATTACATGGCCAGATCTGCTGTTCCACTCCCTGTGGTACTATTACTTTTAATCCTAGGGTGAGCAGTGCCTGGCATACTGAGATGTCAGAGGAGACCTACAGCAGAGTCAACTATCACATACTCTGAAAAAGCAGAGGAGCACAAATGTAGTTAGGAAAGGGAGCAGCCTTGGATTTGCGGCAATGTGTAGTGGGTTCTGGTTTAGCTCTGTGCAAGTGCTCCTGGAAGTCACTCTCTGAGCAGCTCTGGAGTCATTGTGCGACTGTATCCTGACTTGTGCAGAGCAGCCCAGAGAGTTTATTGTAATATCAGACCAACATCACTTGCTCTAACTGAAACCTCAGTCTGGTGTCAAAAATGCTGTTGAGAGCCTGTTAAGAGCTCTGCTGCTCTGTCCTCAGGCTCTACAGCCAGCAAGACCAGAGTGCCACTGGAGTGGTGAGCCCTTCCTCCAAATTACAAGCCCTCCTTATTTACTTTACCTAATTGTACTTCACAGTTTAGCACTTTTTTTCAGTTATACAGATTAATCTGATTAAGCCACAGTCTAAATTACATGGATGAAACAGAGGTGAAAAAATTAAAAAAAAAAAAAAAAAAAATCGGGGAGCTAAAACAAGCTATCTCCCAGCAGTTCTGCTCATGCTCTGTCCCATAACACTCAGGAGCTCGTGGTAGGTACCAAGGATGCCCATCCTCAGCTTCTGGATGCTGCATGCTCCTTAGGAGTTACTGACCATGACCACATCCAGCCACTACCCTTCAATCTTTACTGTGAGGACCCTTTCTGAAAGAAGAAATAGGATGAACTGTGAGGACAGATCTAAATCCTCTCCATATTCCCACCCATACAGAGAGAGCTTCTTCCTCTTCTCCATAAGCTGTCTCCCAGGTTAAGCAATCAGTGCTCAATATTCAGAGTCAAGAGACCTGTACAGGACAGACCAGCTCAGCTCTGCCAGCAGCTGAGTTCTGGGGAACTGCACAATGTGAATTAGCTGGGACACCAATTTTCACACAGCACAGACATAAGTGAGTCAGCACACAGGTCTTAGAGCACCTAAAACACAGTTTGCAAACAAAATGTGACTCAACTCTAATTACAGCAGAGTTACCTCTTCACTTTAATTTATCAATCATTTATAGCCATGCAAATAAGATATTTAAGTAATAAAAAGTCTGGCGTACTGTGAAGCCAGCAAGGCAACTTCAGTAACAGGTGCTCTAAGGGGTTGGGAAAGGCTGGGTAAAATGCCAAATAGCTCAATTTGTCCTTTTTGTAACAAATTCCAAAGTGTTTTACTTAGCCTTCACGGCTCATACATGCCAGTTCAAAGCACAGCATTTAACTTTTTATTATCTACAGTGACATGGGGCTCTTCTTCAGGAAAGTAAAGACAATTGCAAATTTATACTTAATCACCTCATGATGCTGCTGAAAAGCAGTATGTTGGATATAACTGACAGTGGCATAAAGCAGAAACTAGGAAGGCACAGGCCGTCACAGACAAGCTTTAGTGACTCACACCTCTGCAGCTTAAGAAGTGCTGAGGCATGGATTCAGCTGTACTTAATTAGTTCCTCTCTGGGAAGCAATCTCTGGCAGGATCAACAACAAAGAAGGCCAAACACCTCCCCTGCCTCAGTCCAAATTTTGCATTTTGGTGAAACCATCGAGGTGACAGAAGTGACAGGATCTTGTGACAGAATTACATAGGAAAAAAATCCCCAAAACATCAATTCAGGTAAATGGATAGACATGCTTGTGTGAACACTGGAAAATCAGCTTTACAGCATCAGGGAAACACAAGGTGGAAATGTTTCATTTCTACATTTCAGAAAATATCGAGATGGGCCAAGTTTCACAGGCTTCATTGGTCAATTAATCTACAAGATGAGCAAGTAAGGGAATAAACTGGACTTGCTCTAGCTGTGGCAGTCAGTCCTGAAAGGAGAACATGCTTGAGCATGATTGCTTAGCATCCTTGTAGTGAAATACATATCCAAGCCACAGAGATTTTAGTGGCTGTACTGGAACACATACTAACTTTTACATTCGATCCATACAGAAGAGAGGATACATGAGAAATGGAAACAGTGCACATCTGTCCATGCACACACTGTGTTTAAGATTCAGACAAAGTCTTAGCAATTTGGAATTTGCATGGCTCAGCTTTATGTCTGAAGTGACTGTTGAGAATGAACCAAGTGCTTGACTGTTACAGCCACAACTTGCTGGGTAGGTACAGTTCTGTAATACAGAGGTGTAAGGTAGAGTTCAAAAATTAATTGTGTCAGAAGTTCAAACCCCAGTGACCTCATTGTGTGAGTATGCAGCATTCACAGAAGTGCCTGTGGGCTGAATAAACTCCAATTAAAAAATAACTTGGCATAGGTGTCTTTAGTACCTCCATGCTGAGGGCAGCATACTGTGAAGAAGGAGGAAATGAGCAATGAAACCATACCACTCTCTCTGTTTTGTAGCCACTCTAAGTGCCACAGCTTTCAGACTGTGTATGGGATAAGAAGCAGACATGGAAGAGTAGAGAGTTTACACCCCTTGCATAGTGCAACAGAAGAAAACTCTGTCCTGCAGAGCTCCTGCTTCCAATCCACAGATAACACTTAAAAAATCTTTGATTTTTTTGCATCAGAAAAGAAGTCAAGACGCAGCTGCACCATCTGAGTGGTCATAGTTATTTTGCCACACACACAAACTCCAGGCAGTGCTCACAGGAAAAGGGAGGAGGGGTCTAGTCCCTTTGCTGCTTCTCTAGCAGCCAAGGAGCCTGTTCTCCAGCCAACATTTTCTTCATCTCCTGCAGGGCTCCATCCCACACTGGCCACCCGCCCACTACCCAAGCCCAGAGCTGCCACCAGTGCACACTCCACATTTCAGACACCTGAAGTGAGCACTAACAGGCACTCACAATTAACATATAAAGAGAAAGTTGCCATTCCATGCTAGATCATAACAGAATGTGGTGTGAAAACTAAAACTGCAGTAACTTTTATCCACCCAATGTACACACTCACCTAAAAATCTCTACTGGCTTGTTGGGAGCCAAAGGGAGGGAGCAGTTCAATTTCTCTTGGGTCATGATCGCAAATCACCACTAGATGGTAGATGAGTAGCATTCATCCTACCTTCCGTTTTATTCCTGAGAAATACAACAGACACACGCCCAAGCTAGGGCTCTTGCCTCTTCTGGCAGTGTGAAAGCATATCCTTGCATATGCTCTTAAGGAAGAGTTTTGGAAAAAAATGGAGGGATGAGGTGATTCTGGGACTTGGAGAGTGCAATAACCTCAGAGTCGCAACATTTATACAGCCCGGGTATCCAGTCTTACGGAGCAAGCAATACAGCAGACAAGCTTGCTTTTCTCCAGCAGAAGGACAATATCGACAAGATCTGTAACCATTTACAGGTAATTTGAAAAAAGATGTGCCACGGTTTTAAAAGTAAGATGACTTCACAGTTATCATAAGACTTGACAGCATGAAACGCTGAAGTTTGTGCAGCCACAATTGCCTTTGTCTACCTCATACCTAAGGTGTAAGATACTTTTAGTCAAGCCAAGGTGGCTTAAAAGCTATGTCAGCTTTATTTTGTAAACGGCTTCCATATTTATACAGACTAAAAGAGATTGTTGCCTAGATGTATTTTCCCCAATGAGTAGCAAACCTTTCTCTGCTGCCTTCTCATCTAGCTGAAAACCCCACGGCTGTGCAACTGGGGCTGAGGTGAGCCACATCGTTTTGAGATGGGTGCAGGATACACCTGACAGCTCTTCACCAACACTGCCAAATCACTGCAACTGATCCAGTGCCAAATGTCCCAGTGCTTTAGGTAAGGGCACAGGGTTATTATGTGAACTTCAGAGATGCTGCAACACAGCATACTGAGAGTATGAAACCATGCATTTAGTGCAGTAAAATGCTAGTCTTCACCAAAACGTTAGTAAAAAACCACTCGGCCCAGCACCTAAAATTTGAGATTTGAAAGCAAATGAATAACCAAACAGCTAACCCTCAGCATGGTCATTGATGCACACTGAAAACATTGGATACAACTGAATGCTTAAACCTCTACATCTTTCACACCACACTGCTCTACAAGTATCACCATATAATGCAAGGCTTCCACAGGCAAAGGGTTTTACATTAAATCAACACCACTTCAGAATACATACTCTTTAGAGACCTTTCAGCTTGGAAGGAAATAGAGCCAGACCCTGCTCAGGCTGGTAAAATCTGACAAGACCACATGACAAGGTGGTGTATCTGCAGGGTGCAATAATCTGCCCTTGAAAACAAACACGAATACCTTTGCTGCCAAAACTTTCTTTGATATTAATGTACAAGAAAAATAATTTGAGGTTATTATCCAAAGAGAATATATTAAAGGAAATAATTGCTGTCAGCATATTTTAGTAATAACGAGCTGCAACAGCCATTAGCATTCAGGTTATTTTGCATTGTTTTACATCAATAAAGACAAAATACGATAGATACCTACTACAGCTTCTAAAGGCTTTTGTTTGCTTTCCTCTTACCTCTTCCTTTTTCTCTTCAGCACCAGAGGCTAAATTGAGGCTCAGTTGAGAGTGGCTGCTTATGCCACTGTCTTCATTTCCATCATCATAGTACACAGTTTGCACTGAGTCCTGGAAGCACACAGGATTCCTGCCCAGCTTCATCCCCGGTACCTCAACTCTCTCCTCGCTCTCTGATGAGCTCAGTGACAACGTGCTGTGACGATTTGGACACTGGAAATTAATATTGCACTTTACCTTCTCTGCAGTGGGACTTTGAGGCTTTGGAGTAGTTGGCCTTACCGGAACATGAGGGTTTTCAGCTTCATATGTAAACTGCTCAGTAGCTTTTGGTTCCTCTGAGTCCGAATAAAACACTTCATTGGGAAATGGACTAATGTCATTCAGCGTGGGTGATAAGCTATCAGAGTCTGCGATACCTGATGATGTCCTGAGGCTTTTGTCTTCAGCAACGGCTACATTCATTTCAGTCTCCTTATCCTGAGCAACTGCAGGGCTTTGCAGACAAGGTGTTCCTGGCAAGGAAGAATCTGGACTAGATACTGGGGAAACGCATCTCTTTCTGTCTTGATCTGTGCTGCTGGAAACCCTGCGGGAGTAGTCATCATGCAGTCTGCTGTTTGACCTTGTTCTCTGGGACTGCTCACTAAGAGTGGGAGCTGTGGTCTTAGAACTGTCCTTCTTCCATGCAGCATCTGTAACGTTACTGACAAGTTTCAAAACTCGGTCGAAATCCTTTGCCCTGATAGGGCTCTTCCATCGCTTGGATCTCCTCTCAGGATTCCCACTGTTTTTGTCCAAGTCAGCAGAAGTAACACTCACAGTCCTCGTTGGTATTTGTTTTTCATTTGCAACCTTGAGGTCAGTGAGGTTTGAGGTGGACTTCCGTTTGAATGAGCTTTTTTTCAGAAAGTTCAAATTATCTGAACTTTTGCTTCTCCGGTAAATGATCCTGTTGTTTTCAGAGTCTTTCACCAAAATTTCACAGATCTTTGCCTCTGCGATGACAGGTGACGATGGCCTGGTACAGTTGTGATGACTCTGAACTTTATCCGTGTCTACCAAGTTTATGCGGCCAGCACCGTAAGCCCGCCTGATGCTGCGTGAGCGATGAGTATTCCTCAGGAAAGACTCATCACTCTCCTCTGCATCGGAGCAGTCAGAAGCTAAGCCATCCACTGCATTCTGGAAATCGTGCAGAGGCCCCGAATAGGAATACCTGTTAGTCTGAACTCGTGTCACAGCCCCGTTTGAACTAGGTTTGCCTACGCCATTCTCATTTAAGATGTCTGAGCACTCCCTTGTTTGAATTCCTTGGAGAACTGAAGATTTCAACTTCTTGAAAGATCCCATTTTTCGGATGGAAGACAAAGCGTTCCATGTGGATGGGTTGCCCATCAAAATCAGAGAACGAGGCCTGTCAGAGCTGGAATTAGCCCGCTTCCGCGGGGTGGTGAAAAAGCGCATGATTTTGGAAGGGCTGAGTTTATCCTCTTGAATTTCCTCCTCATGACTGCTGCTGGTGCTGTATCCCCCATTATGACTTACATAAGTAGTCTGGGTTTGGGGATCTTTATTATCCATAACTATGCAAGTAACAGTGGTGCCATTTCCACAGCCATTTGGAAATGTTGTCATGCTCTCGATGCTGTATGCATGGAGATGGAGGCTGGGGTAGCTCAAAGCAACAGCACTATCTCCAACAGCTGAGCTTGCTGCCTCCCCTTCATTTGCTGCACCTTGGTTTGTCTTGCTTTCACATTGACTAGATGAGTTGAGCTCCTCAGGATGCACTGCCTGCATCAAGAAACAAAAGTAACAGTTAGAGAAATCTTAACAAAATCCTCAGTTAAGAGAACTTTGAACCTCATTGTAGGAAATAAAGACAAGCATGAAAAGAAGTCCTTTTACACCAAGCAACTCTGTGTTGCAGAGGTGAGAAGACATTCATAACTCCCTCAAAATATAACTGCATTCATTAGTAATTTAAGAGACAAGAATAATTTTGATATGTACTTGCTGCTCTAATGCTTAATCAGCTAATAAATTCACTATGACTACCACACCTACCTTCCAACACCAAATATAATCCACATATACTCTTAGAGAGAACCCCCCCTCCAAACCCACCAATCCAGTCTTCCTCCTCACAGGACTCAGCTAAGACACATGAGAATTTTTCATCCAAAAAAATCGAGCACATCCATCACATGCCACCTAATCCTCAAACAGCAGGGAAAAAAAAAAAAAAAAAAAAAAAGAGAGGAAAATACACATATATATGTCTTCCTACATTTGCTGCTGTCAGAAGGCTTGCAGGATGCTCAACTGTCTTGTCTGTTCCCCAGCAGGTAAACGTAAGAGTCACATGAAGTGCAGAGCTAAGCATTTTTCCCTAGCCAAAGAAAACAAAAGCCAAAAGTATATAAACTCAGAAGCCCCCCTATGCTGTTGTGATGGCACGATGAAAACTTGAATTTCAAAGTGCCCAGTCTCTGGCTAGGATGTGCTGGCTCCACGAGCTGAGCATGGCAGATCCAGCAGCCCACACCACACTGGTGCTGGGAAGAGAGCTGGGGCGGGGGTTTGTGTGGGGGGGTGGTGTACCAGTGGCCATGCCCTGTTCTAGGAAGGGGTCTTTGCTGGGGAGGCAGGTGCTTGCATGGCCATGCTATACAACGCCCAGAAACAAGCGGGACGCCCACTTCAAAGCTGGCACTTAAAAACTAAAGTCATGACACGGTTGTTTCTGCAAGGGCCAGTGAGATTTTCACAGCTGTCACTGCTTGGAGGTAATTCCCCCTTTGCCCTAAACGAGGAGAGAAAACTTATACCAGTGCCTGAAAGAGAGAGGTAGCCCCGGCCCCTTTTGTCTCTTTCCACCCAAGTGGCCGCAGGGCAAGTGGAGATAGGGGGTGGCTCCCGGCAAGCAGAGGGGGTCGGGCCAGGCGAGGGACCGGCGGCAGAGCCGTAGCACTATCTGCAAAAGCCTGTCGGGGTTTTTCATCTCGGCAAGGCTGCAGCGAGCAGATCCCCCACACTAAAACCCCGACCACCACGTGAAACACGGGAGGTTTGGGGCCCGTGTCCGCTGGTTTTAAGGCTGCTTCCTCCCGAGTGCACTTTAAAAAGTTTTGTGAGCCTCTGTCCCCATGGAGTTAAAAGGATTTTCTTGTGCTTCAGCGAGAAATCTCCCTCGCCGCAGTTTTTAATCCCTCTCATTCAGAGGGTCCCAGCGGGAGACCGCCGAGCTGCAAAGCAGAGCCTAGCCTGCCTGTACCGCCGCGGCACCGGGGGCCGGACAAAAGCCCGCCGGGCACCGAAACTTCGCCCTGCCCTTGTGCTCTTGTACCGCTCGCGAATTTCCACGCGAACAAAAATATGTCTAACAAGAACAACTCTCGGCAGAGTTCCCTGACAAAGCAGCTTCGGGCGAAATTGCACCTAAGAAGGCAGAAGGAAGCGGGAGAACAAATACAATGGAACGAAAGCACCGGGTCACAGCGTCAAGCCCCGCGATGGTGCCGCTGCCGGGAGGCGACTCGCGGAGCAGCGCCTTACCTGGGGGGAGCGGGAGAACCCCGCCAGCACAACCCGTCACCGGCGCAGCCCGCTCCCGCATCGCTATGGCAGCGGCCGCCGCGGCAGGGCGGAGAGAGGGCGGCGAGCGGGGGCGGAGAGCGCCGAGCGCCGCGTACACGGGCAGCGCCGGCCGGGGGCGGTGGCCCGGCGGAGGGGGGCGGAGCGACTCGGGAACCCCCAGCTACTCCGGCCACACCCGCACCGACCCTTCCCCCCGAGCAAGGGTCTGCCTCTCTCCTCCCCCATCTGCCCGGCCTGAAGTGACTCCCACCGGGTCTCCAACGCTGCCGCTTGCTTGAAGGAACCTCCCCACCACCTATCCTGAGCCACGGTGATGCCTCAGTAGAAAGTACTTGGCAACACAAGGATGATCAAATTTAGTATCTTCAAGCTGTCATGCGTGTGCATCAGTGGATAAGGGATGACCAACAAGTGTCATCTATCTGGACTTTTGTAAAGCCTTTTGCACAGTCCTCCACGATATCCTTCTCTCTAAACTGGAGAGATGGGTTTGACAAGTGGATAAGGAATTGGTTGGATGATCACATAGTAGTCAACAGCTCAATATTCTGATGGACACGGGTGATGATTGGTGTCCCTCAATGGTCTATATGGGGACTAATAGTGTTCAGTATCTTCATCAGTTATACAGACAGTCAGATTGAGTGTACCTTCAGCAAATTTGCAGAAAATACCAAGCTGAGTGGTGCAGTTAATAAGGCTGGAGGATGGGGTGCCAGCCAGAGGGACTGGGTGGAGGGTGGAGAGCTGGGCTAAGGAGAATCTCATGAGGCTCATTCAATAAGGCAAAGTGCAAGGTCCTGCACCTAGGTCAGGGCAATCCTCAATATCAATTACAGGCTGGGGGATGATGAAATTGAGAGCAGCCTTGCAGAAAGGGGCTTGGGATTACTGGTCAATGAAAAGCTGTACATGAGCTAGCAATGTGCGCTTGCAGACCAGAAGGCAAATCACATCCTAGGCTATATCAAAAGAAACCTGGCCAGCTGATCAAGAAAGGTGATTCTGCCCCACTACTCTGCTCTGGTGAGACATCGTTGGAGTGCTGTGTCCAGCTATGAGACCCCCAACACAAGAGAGACATGGCCCTGCTGGAGCAGGTCCAGAAAGGGCATCAGAAGGCTGAAGCACCTCTCCTATAAAGACAGGCTGAAAGAATTTGGACTGTTCAACCTGGAGAAGAGAAGGCTCTGGGGACACCTCAGAGCTACATTTCAGTACCTGGAGGGAACCTACAGGAAGGCTGGGGAAGGACTATTTAGAAGTGCTTGTAGTGATAGGACAAGGGGTTTTAACCTGGAGCAGGGTAGATTTAGGTTGGAAGTTCTTTACAATGAGAGTGATAAAATACTAGAACTGGTTGCCCAGGGATGTGGTTGAGACCCTATCCCTGGAGACATTCAAGAAGAGACTTGATGTGGCACTGGGCAACCTTATCTAGTTGGAGGTGTCTGAAGGGGCATTGGTCAAGATGAACTTTGAGACTCTCTTCCAACCCAGTGCAATCTGTGAATCTGTGTTGTCGCACCTCACATCACCACTCACAATGCATTTCTAAGTATGTGTGCTCTGCTCACCCTTGCTCTTGTTGTAGGCACAGTCCAGCCATTGGCCAACACATATACCAGTTCTCACCCCTTCTCAAACACAAGTTTATTTTCCCAGTTACAATCTGTGCATTCAATAGTCCACTTCCTTTCACAGTAAAACTCATCCTTCCAGTAAACCAAAAGCATTTGGAAAAAGCCCCAGATCATCTAGCACTCTTTTTCACCCTATCAAAGTATATTTAGCAACTAGTTAATTATTTTATAGCAAAACAGTCTGTAACATGTAAATACATTTTAAGTATTTAGTATATTTAGTATTTGAATTGTTCTGGGGTCCCATTGTGTTTGTGATGCCAAACACAAATTTCTCACTGGTGTGTGAATCAGGCTATTTCTCTAAATGTGGTTTTCTTTATTACACTCAAAGACATGAATGCTGGAAAAAAAGCACTTGCCAAACTGCATGTTCTTTCAGATACTTGGTTCTCAAGGCTGTCTTGCTGTCCCAAACCGGGACAACTTTTTTATTTGTCCCTGCTCCTCAGATTTATCAGCAAGAACAACATTTTTTGCACAATCTGAACATCTTTCATGTACTATAAGAAAAATTTTGTGAGACAGTGTCTTATAGCCTCATGTCATGACTCCTGACAAAGGCATGTAACAACTGGTAGTACTTGTTCAAATAATTTGTTGTCTAAAAGTAGTTCTACATTTGAACTGGAGCAGTAGACATAATTAAAACTGTTTTAATGAACTCAGGTAAGAGGTAAAATGAAAATGGGACAACACAGGGTGGATGGCAGAGCAAACTCCCTAAAGAATTAACAAAGGCCATCAGCCCCACTGTTTCTCCTCCAAGACTGGTGTGACTGTACACACTGTAATTACTCCTCTGGAGAGCAGTATAGACATATTCTCAAAGGCAAGGTGTAGTTAGGGAGTGAGGAAAACAAATGGGCTTAAGGGATGTAGGTCAAATGAGGCAGCAAATAACTCTGGGAGTGACCACAGGATCCTCCAGCAGTCAGCAACCTACCAGCCCAGGTCTTGCTAGCCTCAACTTTATGGTGTGCTCCATGAAAGGAGTGAGTTTTGAAGAATGACTCAGATAAGGCACTGAAGTGGTTGCTCTGCAGTGTTGGGCATGGGAAGCAAAGGGACATTAGGAAACACCGACCACAGTGTGGAGAGTGTCCATATGGACCATGGCTGGCGATCTGTGTTAGCATAGGGCTAGCTGGAGGAAGTTTTCAAGTCAGTGCAGACAAAAATTATCTGCCTCAGACTGTGGGAAAAGGAAGTCTCTGAAGGGGGACTTAGTGAGGGCACTGAAATGGCCAAGAGGATGTCAGCAGCATTATTAAGGGAAATACTTTTTTTCATTTATATGAGACAAGAGGTGTATCAGAAATTAACTCTGAAAACACTCTCAACAGGTCTTGTAAACTTATCTCACAGCTTCCGTGGTATCTCTGAAGCATTTGTGCTGGTTGCTTATAATCTCACTATTCAAACCTGAGTTTTAATGCATTTATGTTCTTATGTTCCTGCACATTCCTTTCCATAAATATCACAATGATATCCATTACATTAATATTCCACATCCTTTTTAATCCATCAGGCCCCTCAGAGAAGGACCCCTCATTTCCTCCTGTGTCCTCTATCTACCAGCTGGACAAAAAGAAAAAGCAGAAAAAAAAAAAAATACGGAGCTGAACTGAGACACTAATTTGGATCTCTCCTTTGTCCACCCAGCAATGTTTCTAAAACAACAGAAATTGTGATAACTTTGAGATCTCAACTCTCCTTTTAAATATACTTGAAGCTCATCAGCAGGTTGAGGAGACAGAAGTGACATGAGTAGAGATAAACAACATGCTTGCAATAAATTCCTGGGAAAGGCCATGCTAAAAAGCTCACTTTAGGTAATCAGGCAAGAATATATTCTGTGTTACATCCCTTAAATGTCACTACATTTAACAAAGGAAATACCTAGAAAATTGCCATTACAAAGATAACGGTATTTAATCAATCAGATATTTGTCAAGTTTCTGAAAGTAAATGCTATAGTTTTAATGTTCCAGACTTGCTTGTCATAGAATATCTATGACACAGTACCACGCTTAAACCTTCTAACTCTTGCAGCTTCACTGATCCAGAGCATAAACAGCATACTGTTTAGCAGAGCACGGATGCAGCGCACTAAAGAGTGTCTGAGAGCAAGATTAACTTTCTGGTCTGGAGACCAATAATTACTCGAATGTTTTCCTAAGCTGAAATACTTTTTTCCCCTCTTTTTGACTTCCCATCAAAGTCTAGTAAAATGATGCAAAGCAAAATTTATCAACAGGGCTACCACGAGAAGGCAAATCTTAGTATAAACTTACACACTTTCCAGCTGCTTACACTATTTGAATAAAAACCACAGTATTTACTTCAATTTACAATGCAAAGTTTCAGTAGATTAGTCCTTTCTGTATAAAGTTTTTCCTACAATCCTAAAAAAACAAAATGCCATCCGAATTTCTGATCAAAAATAGTGCTTTTGAAGTGGCATTCCTGGCTGGGTTTTCAGGGGTTTTATGTTTTGTTTGTTTTGTGGTGTGTTTGTTTTGTTTTGTTTTGGTTGTTTTTGTTTGTTTGTTTGTTTGGCTTTTGTTGTTGTTTTGGGGTTTTTTTTTTGTTTGGTTTATTTGTTTGTTGAAAGGATTAATACTATTTGCACTGAGAATGTTTGAAAAGGTGTAAATAAACCCAAATTCATAGCACTTTCATAGATATTTTGGAAAAAGTGAGCTATATACTGTGTTATTTGCAACTAGTAGTTTGGCTCTAGATGAGTCAACAAAGGCTGCCGCAAACTGAGAGGCAATGCCAGCATTACGTGTTACAGCTGACCAAGTACAGTATTTCCTGAAGAACTCCAAGAATAAATTCCAGATTGGTATAAGCATGAGATTTTTAATAGTGATTTGACAATGGTCATCACACTTACCGCAATGAAAATTAAATGCTTGCTTTAGAAGCTCTACGTCTGTAATTTAAAGAGGTTTAATGTGCATGTGACAAGGAATGAGAAGGATTATTCTGAGTGTAATACAGGTGGGAAAGGATTACAAAAAATGTGACATGGGAGAAAGAATATAGAGTCTTAATGATGAAATTACATCATCCCCCCCAACTTTTGCTAGGTAGTGATACGCCCCTTAGGTTTTCTGAAGAATAGCTAAGGACACATTTATGTAATAAAGTCATTCACTTAAATCTCAAAAGGCTAAATGAGAATGATTCTTTCTATTTAGTTTAGAAATCCTCCTTTCCACTCCCATGACTCTGTTATTTCTTTCATGGTTCTTTTATAAATACTTTCTAAAAATTTATTTTAGAGTAGTCTTTTTTTTTTTTTTTAAATAAGTTCTCGTAAATGATAGTACCAAAAAGGAAGAGCAAAAAAGAGTAAATTCAGGGAAACGTAAAAGTATCTGTCCTACTTCAACAGCTATTGGGCAAGATAGCAAAAGAAGTAAGTCTCTAAGACATATTCTAAATTAATAAGTGTCCAAATTTAATTATTAAGATGCAGGATCAGAGAAAGAAGAGAGCTCTTTGCTTTCAGTGACAGTGTCTTTTCCAGCCTGCAGTACATAGCTAATGCTCCAGCTTTGCAATTTGCACCTTCCTTTTACATCCCAGGCAGACTCTACTGTAGGCAATTAACCTCCAAGGAATCTTTACACATTGGCAGATCCCACAGGGGGAACTCAGCTGAGTCATGTATCTATTAAAGTTAAAGGCAACTCCCTCACAGACTTCACTGACCAAAGGATCAAGATCTCAATTTATGCTGTTCAGAAATGAGGGAAGAGTAGCATGTTTGTGTACACAAGCTCAAACTAACATAGGCTGCTAATCATTTTAGTGTTTCAGAAATAAACTCCATGAAATTTATGTAGGATTTTTCCACTTGTGTATATCTGCAACTAAACTAGTAACAATAAATTGAAAGGGATTTTCCTAATTCAAAACCTTTGTCATCTTGGCGCTGAAAAAAATCCATTCCAGAAGATGAATCATGTTGCTAAGGAAAATACCAAAAGGACAGCTTGGATTAAGTTGCTGTATGAACTTCTTAATTTGCTCAGTAAAAGTCACCATTGCCTTTATGCAGGAAGCTGGTATGCTACTTCCAAAAGGCCAGATCCTGTTGCATTTACTTTGCTGCTGATAAAGGCAATTACTGCCCAAAGCAAGAAAAGTTTATCGCGATTCAGTCTAAATCACAACATTCAACCATTTTTTTCTCTAATCTGTTAAAATGTGCTTTGCAGAGGTTATTTCCCTGAGCTTGCTCAGCTCTGTTAAACACAGAGACCTAATTTATGGAGAGCACAATAGCCCAATGGAGTGACGCCATCAATGAAAAATGACCCTTGTGTACCAGGTTACCATTATCCCATCTCTGAGCTGCTCTTACTCACCCACCTACACCACTACAGCTGCATGCAACTTAATGATGGCTTCAGCCTTTCAGGCTGCCAGAATGCTATTTATAACCCCACGGGGTCTGACTGTGATGCTATTCTTTCTCCCCACCCTCAAGAGGCATTATTCAGACAGCATGACATGAAGGGATGGCTGGTACTACAGAAGAGCAGTTTCCAATAAACAGATCATTGTGTTTAAACATAAAGAAGATTTCCAGTTACCAATTAGGAAGGCTGAATTCCACCTTTATTTTGTGTCTCACAAAATGTAAGATGTAGGAAGGAAAAGGACTTTGTAGATGTAAAGTAGACAGAAATAGGAAAGAAAAGAGATTAGTAAAAAATGTCCTTCTTTTCCCCCTTGTTTTCTATATAGTGTAATTTTTTTTTTCTTTTTCTTTTTGCTTGGGGAAAAAAAAAAGTTACATTAAATTTTCTGTTAAATGGATGGACTAGTTGGGAGGAAAGGATGTGATCTCAGAAATGTAGTTGGAATTGTCCCACTCTGCAACCATTTTGTTTCTCTTCCTTCTATGCTCTACCTCTCATATTTCCCTATGTCACACCCTCTCTGAGGAGAGTGATGGGCCCTACAGCCATTCTGTATTTATTTTCCTTGCTCAAAATAATAGCATGTAGAAGTGACTATTAAGAGCTCTTTATCAACTTTCTTCCCCACCCATCTTAATTACCCATCCATCCAGTCCTCTCTATTTGAAACTGTCCTTCCAAAATTACCTGAGGATATGAAGGTGCCTTGCTATGCAACCAGGAGGCCAAATTAAACCAGTAGAAGAATAAATACTCAGAGAAAGGATCTTGAGAAGTTTGAGGACTGAGGTTTACCTGCAGTAGGTGTTTACACTGCTCAGGCCAGGGGCTGAAATGACAGCAAGGAGTTGGCATATGTCGTGCATTTTTGCGTGAGCTGTAGCAAGGGTCTGTTTGATTTGTGAGTGGTGGTGCTTCTCCCTGAGCTTGGGAAGGAAGCACCAGCAGCATCTAACCCTAACTTAAATCATCTAACTGTCCTGAAGAGAGTAGGGCTACATCCATGCCACAGAGGTACAGAGTCCACTGGATAGTAGAAAAGATGGAAATGCTTTAAAAGTAAAGCGGGTAGTGGACTTCATTAGGAATTAATGCCACATCAGTAGAAATTATGCGATGTTACATAAGATCACCTTGCTTTTGATGCTTATTATAATAAAATAACAGGCCTCAGTAGAATAATTGGCCCAGCATGATGCAACAGAAATGCCCAACTTATGATAATGCTGCTGCACACCTTAGTTAACTCCTTGGTGGCCAGGACAAAAGGCCCTGAGAGATTACAGCTTTTGAACAGTGGACATCTCAGCAAGATAAAGAAAAGGACAAACAGGCAGCATTTGGGAGGAAGCTCTGGGGGTTGTTATTGTTAGGAAGCTTCTAGGCGGTCTTGATTAATGTGCTTCAAGAACCACAGAGCTGGGGCTTTTTTTTCAATTAGTATCAGTACTCTTTGTTTAGTCTCTTCTTACAATGACAAACTTGCTGTCTTTGTTATAGTCCGAATTAAATTAACATTCATGGACACTATTGTTGTGCCAGAAGGCTGAATTACCATGTCCACCATTTTTCTCTTTTTCAGGGTAAAAAAAATAGAATCTTGCTAATTCTGCCTTTAGTGTGTCAACAATTTCTACTTTTTAAATTTACCCAGTCAAAAATCCTGTGGAATGGAAAAGCTACACAAACTCAATTTAGACTAAGTGGATACCAATGAAGTGCTACAACAACATTTACATGCTGGGCCTTTTCAATAAGATTCGTGCTCTGAATGTAGCCTGCCTGAAAACTTCAAAGCAATGATAAGCCTTTAACTAATGGTCATTCCTCTCCTTCTCTGGTGCTGTAGTAAGTACTTTCTTCTTTATTAACACTAAAATCAAGAGTAATGTTTTTAAACATGGATGATAAAAATTAAGCAAATAATCTGTTTATTTTGTCAGGAAAAGAAGGTAAACTGCTTTTAAAGATAGAGTAAGCACAATGCTGCTCACTTGAAAGCTTACTTGTCTGGACGTGAAATCAGACACATAAAGATTTATACTTTTTGGGGTATCTTACTCATCCTGTTAAAAACAGACATACACACTAAGCTAGATCTTCTAGCAGCAAGCTACTCAAGGAAATCTCCTCTTAAAGCCTGGGATTATTTGTAATATTATAATTCTTTCTGTACAGCAATACAAATAATACATACTGACTGCCTCTATAAGATATTTCAGCTGCACAAGTTTGGCAGATTTTGGTGAGAAGTCAGAAGATTGTTTGAGTGCAGAACATTGGAATCATGCAGTTGGCTTCCTGTTAGAACAGTGTAGAAGAAAATCTAACTTAATTAGTCTGAAATGGAATTAGTTATGTATATCTAAGATTCCAAATGTCATAATTGTCTGCAATAAGGTGAACCAGAACCAGTGTCCCATAAGAACTTTATGGCTCATAAAACCATATTCCAGTGAGAAGTTGTTAAATAATTCTGGATTTTACCAGCCCTGAAAGTAATGGTAAATCATCTGAAAACAATGAAACTCCATCTAAGGCAGGAAAGATATCTTTACTGTTGAAGCTGGAGAAGAGGGAATCTACATTTTGTTTCTCTCTGACCTTGGCAGTTCAGCAAATTTTCTCACCATATGTGCCATGTGTGTAAAATAAGCGATGATAGGAGTAGCACCTTATAACCTGTGGGCCTGAAAGGACAAATCCATCAATGCTTTTCTGGCATTTTGATGCTTACAATGATGACAGCTAAAAGAGTGTATGCACAAGAGCATAATCCATTATCTACCCATGAAGAAGACAAACCTTAAAGTCACATTTTTTTAAAGGCGTTAAGAATAAAGTGCCTGTTTCAAGACTAAATTGTCTATTTTGATGATGGGACATTAATCTTCTAAACTGGAGTTTGCAGACCTGACTAATAATTTATTTCTTGTAAGAGTACAGGGTAGCTCTGAACCTTTAATATTACACACTTCCTTACTATGAAAGTTAATTAACACTAGTGAGCTGCGTTGGGCTAAATGTTGCAAACAGCAAAACGGACACTTCACTTTCTGCCTGTTATGCTGTTCTTTTTATAAAGACCTTGTTAAACTTCAGGTTAAGAAAATCTAACAAGAAAAATCTTAGCAGCCACTCCTTTAACATGCTGAGGTACATGATTAAAATACTAAGGTGGAGATGTGACCCATATTTCCAACTCCAGTATGAAAGAGAGACCACTTGCACCAATTCTGTCTTAGGATTGTCTTTTGTCTAAGCAATATTAAATACCTTTGTCAGGTCTCTTCCCATCTCTCTCTTTTCATGATATAATTCAGCAAACTTTCTGTCAGGAGTGAAATGGGTGCTTTGCTCTCCCATTGCCACATGCTGACCCAGACATGCTGTCACTCCCCACAGACCACCTGTGACCTCTGTGGATGAAAGCAGAAGTCATGGCTTGAGCCAATCTGAAAGAATGCCACGACATAAAGGGAGAGATGCTGGAGTGCCTTCTGCTTTTTCCTGCCAAGCTGTGAGTTGAACCAGCTCCCCTGGCTGCACTCAAGCTGTTGCAGGGCAGGAGGTAGAAGTAAGCATACAAGAGCGCGCAGAAAAGCACGGGAAGGTGAGTGGAAACTCCTCCTTTCGCAAGCAACAGGACTCCTGAAATGACTCTAGACTCAGAATTTGTCTCAGGAACAGCCCGGAAGTGCTGTGAACTGGAAAGGGCCAGGAGAACACGGAAGTGCCTTCAGCTTATTCCTCGAGTGTTGTTCCAAAGCTGTAGGGTACCAGGACATGTGGGTGTGAGGTAGGTGTATGGATGGGTGTCTGTAGCAGGTTTACAAAAGAGGCACAAACATAAATTCTGTGGCAGCGTGCCAAACAGTAAATATTGTTAAGCACCTTCTCTGGAAAAACAGGAAAACACTTTCTCCAGAAAATGGTTAAATGAATTTGTTATGAAGGGCTGTTGTGTAAAAATAGTAGATTAAAATCAATCATTAAAGTAAACAGAGATTTTAATCTGCTGTACATTCCATCTCTGATTCAGTTTCAATTCCAGCTTAACCACAGAAATAATGTAATATAGTCCCAGTGCAAGGATGCTGGAATTGCTCTATACCTAAAAAAAAAAATAATTAAAAAAAAAAAGCCACTTGTAAAATAGCTCAGTAAAGATGCCTTCTCTTTTTTAACGCAAAAATTTTGGCAGGCCAGTTTATGCTGGCCTCAATTCAGTCTCAGTGGTAGGATGAACACTGCATAGAGCCTAACATTTATTATTGTGCCGAAATTAGTTAGTTTAAAACCTGTTTTCACCAGTCTCTGCAGCAGCAGGGAACAGAGCCTCCCTGTCCAGCACCTGCAGCCAAGCCAAGTGCAGCATATGTTCAGCTGAGCCACTGGTGACACCCCCTGTCAGCGTCTGGTAATTTTCTTACCAGGGACAAGATGTACATGAAAGTTTTAACTCAGAGAAGAGCCACAGATGAATACATTCCAGAATAATTGTTTCAACCAAAGAGTCAGAGGTGCACCTTTATAACAAGCCAATTTCAGCTGACTGTAGCGTCAGCTTTATACTTTACCATACTAGCCCAAGAGAAGATACTTAATTTATCAGAAATCCTGCTATGGTTCAGCTGGTAAACAGCTCCTGTTCAGTGTTCAGCCCTCAGAGCCACAGGTATTGCTGCCTGAGAAAGACTGAAAGAACAGCCACAGCCATCCTGCCCCATGCCACAAAGTTCCATGTCTTGATTTGCCAAGACTTAAGCAAAATACCTCATACAAACACTTAGCAATAACTCAGAATTTACTATTACGTTTTCCATTGCTCCAAAGTCTGTGAAAAAGGGAATGAAGAGAGTTTAGGCTCTTCAGAGAAAGAAACACTTACTAAGGTTTGCAATAAAACATATCAATTTCTACTAAATCATTTAGTATCCTAATGAAACATATTCCCTTTTCTCACCAGTCTTGCTTCTTTCATTGCTATGCCACTATTACCAGTAAAAACCAGCATGTAATTTTTAACCAAATCTCATTTTACTGGAACCTCTAAGCTTTTGAGATCTTATTAGTCCAGATTCAACCTGATATTAAATGAGAGGAGAGTGAAATCCAGGCTTTACAGCAAGTATTAAACAGATTTGCTAACGCATAGTAATGAAAGGGAATTAGCATACAACCAACCCCAGTCTCATTTCCCCTAAGACAGGAGCTGCTTTCCCAGGGAGGATATTAAGTACTTGTGACTACTTTCTGCTGCGATATTCTTATATGGGATCATGTGGTGCCTTCATCCAACACTGAAAGTTTTGGAAAGAACTGGCATCAACAGTCCAACTTTTGTTCCCATAAACTTCCACCTATTTCTTTTTAATGGGTAAACAACTCTTCTCAGTGTAGCTAGCTTAGCTGACTGTGCTTACAGTTCCACTGAAATCACTCTAATTTACTGAAGGCTCCTAAAAGCTCAGTTTTGTTTGGCGTTTTTTTTTTGCTTCTTCCCCAGAAAAGCACAGCAGCCAATGTCACATTACTCCAAGAAAATTGTAAGTCATCAAGTAGCTTTATTTTCAGTCTACTTACATGCTGATTTTATACTCTGATTTCAGCTACAGTACATCACCGGAGCTGTGATCTTGTAAGCATTTTACATATACGATTCTTTTCTGTTGCATGCTTAAAATCACAACAGTCTCAAGAGGTAATCCACACATAAATGCAACAGATAGGTAATTTGTGGGAGTGAGGGTGAAGGCCAGCATTGTGATTACTCTTTTTGAAAAGAGATGGCTATTAACACAGAGATGTATTTGAATTAAACTGAGGTTCCTCCAATGTTCCCATAAAAGAGCTAAGCCTTGCTTTCTGGCCAATCTGAGAGTCTGAATGCAAAACTCAGGTTTGGTTTTCAGTTCCTAATTACCACTATTTACAGGTGATACTAGGACCAAAATCAAAGAGCACCTCTTTGCTTGCCTAGCATGGTAGGATGTTGAATAGGAAAGGCAGGGACTGTCTTTTCAGTAAGTAATTTTCCTTGTTGGTATATAAAGTTAAAACCCAGTTGCTTAAAGACTTCAGACCATATATTTTTGTTTTGTTTTGATTTGGTTTTGTTTTGGTTTTTTTTTTTACTAGCAAATAGTGGAAGATTATGGCCTTCACCTGCATATAAACCAGAAAGAGCAGCTTTTTAAAAAACATTACAGCACTTTTTCTGTGCCAAATGCCTCTGATTTTACAATGCACACACAATTCTCCCAAAACAAGTTTCAGAGAAAGAGCAATAGTTAATACTGTAGTTTGCACAGGCTACACCACATCTCAGTTCCATTAAGATACATTTGACTACTAAATATTAATCCTGGTTTCCCAAAATGCAAGCAACAAACCGGCTTAGTATCCTTTGGTGAAGCCTACCTTTCAAAACGCCCAACTCACAGCAGAGGACAACACTCCAGCGCAGTGCCATCAGTGGCAATGTATCAATGCAGGCACTGCCAGTGGTTCAGGTCTCTGGCTGAGTGGCCTTCTGCCCACAGGGGTTCCGGAAAGCTGAGGTAATGGCAGGGAATGGCACTGCTAGTGGGATCCCCTTGAAGCTGCAGTGCACAAAGCACTTTGTTGTCCAGTGCATAAGCGCAGTGATGTATAAAGGCCAAATGTCTTTGCTAGATGAGCTACAGAGATTATCTGCAACTCTAAAAAACCACATATAGCTTAACAGAGGGGCAAAGCACACCACAGCCAACACACAGAAGATTAAATATTAGTCTCAGTCATGGTTTTGTACTTAATTGGAACAACTAATAAAACCATAATTGTAAAATGTAATTAATTACCACCATACATACCTAAATGTTTATGTCTTCCAGCAGCCACTGATTATGAGATCTGTTTTTCTGGATAAGATTTAATCTAAATGTCTAAAAATCCATCGCACAAAATATTGCCCAGTTACAGTATGACCCTTGTTCCAGAAAATCTGCTTGGTTTTTGAAAAAGCTTGTTGTTGCCTGGATTCAGGGCTCAGTCCTGTGGTTTTGGGAGTACCTCATAAGCCTTTAAACACCACTGAGAGGGAAAGGGACTCAGCACGATCCAGAAGCAGTTGTGGGTTTGAGTCTCAGGTTAATATATAACAAATGGCTGCACAGCCGTGTGTGAAATGAGCAAGTTAAACATACACTTAAAATAACTGTAACAAGAGAGAAGAGAGCATATTTACAGGAGCATTTAATTAAAATCTTTGTGCTGAATAGTCTCCTGTGCAGCATTCCTACATGTTTACCATATGCAAGCAAAGGTTTGGGGAGTGTTCTAGTGAAAATAAAATTAAGCGGCTAAGGCAGAAGTAACCTAAAGTTGCAACCAAAGAGTTCTGGTTAAATATTGGGCAAACTGTGAGTTGGTTATTATCAGCTGGCATCTACCCTGAGGAAACTGCACCTGACAGTGTGGACAAAATGCATGACCCAAAATGGCACATGCTAAATATACACCTGCAAAATTGAAAATAACAACAAACCTCATCATTTTACCACCCAGATCTAGTATTTTCAGGTGTCAGCAGCAGAACAACATGCCAAAATCATAACTGATCATCTACTGTAACAAATGAGAGAGGTAGAAACCAAAGGTATAATTATGTGTTTTAAAGCTGTAAAGCACCACAAGAAAGTAACTGGATGTGCAGAAGGCAGATGGGGAGCTCAGTTATCCTAGTGTCAGGATAACACAGTGCAAAAAAACAGTTACACCGTGCAATAAAAATGAGACCTGTGCTTCCCTGCTTTTGCTGCTTGGTGTACAGAAGGAGCAGCTGCTTTCTCCTGGAGACCCACATTAATCCCAAGAGCCTGTCATCACATACAGAATTGTAGAATGCTCCTGGCTTTGTATTCTCCAGTCAGAAGTAATTGTACATCTCTCTCCTATACATCCCTACACAGAAAATGAAGCAATATATAACATAAGTTCTGCTAGAATGTGATTAAATCTTATTCCCTCCTCAGAAGAAATAGTACCTTCCAACTCCATTTTTTTTTTCCTGAAATAGAGAGAGTAGTAAAATATGGAGAATAACTGCATTGTGAATGCAAGAGAACACTAGTTCAAAGAGAAATTAATTTCAGTCTTGCATTTCTTGGAATTACTCTGTGAATAATCACAAGGAGAATTTTTAATGGCAATATTATATTAATCTCTTAAAAGTAGAAATGCCAACAGATTTCCTTAATAATAGATTTATATATCCAATATAATTTTCAAAGCTCTGTTAATAATTTATAATGAAATATAAGGCTTCACATATGTCTTGTGTTATCATTTGAAACTCTGATATTATTGAATTCATTTTAATTAATCACATGAATTCTAGCTGAAAGCTCTACTGGAATATCAGTACCAAGTGCTACATGGGAGTACTACATGGGAGTGTAAACACAGAACTACAAAAACCTTCAGTGAAAAGAAGGAACCAGTCTTCTTACTGCTGAACTTTTCCCTTGCAAGGTTGGGCTGTTACCATTTTAAGCCTTCTGAGTCAGATATAAGGTCCACTAAAGTCAAGGGGACTTTCCTCTGCTTCTATAAATATAAAAATTATCATCGAGGCTAAGTCCAAGTAGGTTTCTTAGTCTCAAATCACTCGCCAGGGTGCTCACCTACAACGCTGCCACCTGAATGTTGATTTTGATCATGGTCTGGGTGTGCACTGAGGGGAAGTGAAGAAAATAACCTCCTCTTTCCCCGTGGCTTAAGCTTTTATGAGAAATTGAAATGCAAATACTACGTGGCACAAGCTGATCTCCAGATACTTCACAAGCAGAAATAGAAGTATTGGGATTTGGATCACATACACAAACTAAAAATAACGAGTAACAGACACAAATGTGATAAACGCCTTTTCTCGCAATTTCAGCTGATGAAACCTGGCTTATGCTTAGGATATCAAATACTGTTGTAGAAGACAGATTTAAGTTTAGAGAGCTATATGATGCTTAACTTTCTGGTGAGACTAGCACCAAAATTCAGTCCAGTTGTGGCAGCTCTGACTGAAATATCTTGATGAGGTTCCTGCTTAGAGGACAGTGTATAGTGATATCTGTACCTGAATTGTACCTGAAACCTAAGAATCTTCAAGTACATTACAAATTTGAGTAAGTTAAAACGTTTGTGTGTATGAAGCCTGCTACAACATTTTTTTCCTGTTCTTTTCTTTTTCTCTTTTCTCTTTTTTCTTTTTTTCCCCTTCTCTTTATTTTCCCTTTCCTTTCCCTTTCCCCCTTCCCTTCTCTCCTTCCCTTCCCTTTTTCAGAAATTTCCTTCACATTTTAAACATTTCAGATTTTGATCTGATTATTTGAGATTCTGACATCCAAAATATGAACTAGTCAAAATACAAAAGCACTGCAGAGTTTTTGGTGAAGAATGTTATGGAGAATAATCTCTAGAGCAACAATCAATCAGCAGACCAAAAAAAATTACTTAATGAAAATCTCAAGAGCCGAAGCAACCAAAGCAAGAGGAACCCACAGAAGGCTGGTAATCGAACAGTTAACCTGGTTAAAAATTACCAGGAAACCAGAACTACGCAGGCCTAATGAGCTCATTTTCAGAAGTGCAATACTGCACTGTACTGCTTCCATCCAATGCTGTTTCATCCGAGTTTGTACGATAAACTACAAAAACACATTTCCAAAATTAATGGGATTTAGGAGCTTATGTTACCTGCAGAAGTCAAAGCAGAAACATGGAAAACAGATCTCAATGGAAAGTAACTTCCTTGTACCGAAATGATTTTCACTGTTTGAAATTGTGACAAAGAGGTTTCAAATCACTACCAAAAGAAATATAACTACCTGGCTTACTGAGGTGTAGGTACTGAAACTGAACAAATATCCAACTGGGTGGAGTCTAGCAGAGTTACATGTTAGGTCTGATTACCTGCTACTCACTGACCCTCAGTTTATGCCAAGCCTTTTACAAGAAAACAACAAAGACAGAAATTGGGGGGAGGGGAAAGGCATATCTGCACATTACATATTATATTAAGACATCTCAATCTTAAAAACTCCACACAGTACAAAGCAGGTCCTGTAAGAAGGGCAAGCCTCTGTGCAAATATTTATGCTGCCACAGCACCATCCATAAGACAATTCATCACCAGGTCATGCAAGGCAATTAGGCCTGAACGCTGGATGCAGAGGTGAGAAGATTAACAACCACTACCTGAAAAAGATGTTTTAAGTGATCCTGGTTTATTTTTAACAATATTTTAAAGCCCTTGAGAAGATTAATTCTTCAGCCCAAGAGCTGAGTACCTTGCTGCTCTAAGGTAAACCCATGTACTAATTGAGTCCTCAGCACAGGAATATTCTCTGTAGGGCTTGAGAGCAATATGGCTTTGACATGGCTATTGTCAGTACAGAAAAAATCCATCACTGTCCTTTGCCCCAAAACTCTGATTTCTTTGCAACAAGATGAAAAGGTTCCTGGAATTTTCTCTCCTTGTCTTTGATGGCATCACACAGAAAACATGCAGCAGATTGCATACATAAAAGCAAAATCTATCTATGTGTATTCTCCAATAATAAGAATCTTCATAATGAGAACTGTAAAACCTTCATCAAGGACATTACCTCTTCAGTACTATCAGTGGTGAGTAAGGGAGTTTCTTACACTAGCATCACAGTGCAGCTGATAAAATACAAGAAATACATCTATTTTAAAGATACCATGTGAGATGTCAATATTTAAAATAGAACCAGATACACTGGAAATAAACAGTGACAGATCCAGTAAAAGATTTCATGCCAGATTTCTGAATCTCAGGAGAAAGTTGCTAGAATGAAAGCCATCTAACCAATCCTCTTGTCTCCAAATGGTTTGGTGAAGAACAAGAAACAAGATGAGTACAGAAAAAAAAAAATATATTTTATTTTTCCATCCTCTGGCAATCTACAGTTTAGAGTCTTCTTAAATCAGAGACTGCATGCAGAATACACCATTTTCTAGTTCTGTTGAGACACTTCCATGGATTTTTCTGGTTCTTTTTTTTTTTTAAATGCATTCTATTGTCTTCCTTGTCCTCATATTTCACTGAATTCCCCAAATTAATTGGTACCCTGGGTAAAATGTATTGCCTGTGATTTGATTTTAATCTCCTGCGCAGGTGATGGTGTGTCTATTTGAAAACCTAGTCTTGCCAGAGGGTGCTGAGAGCTGGGCGCCTCCAGCCCCACAGTCATGGGTGTTGAAAAAGGTGAGGTAACAAACAGGAAGGATGGGTTTCCAGGAGAGAATGAGAAAGGAAAGAACATATGGCAAGAGGACTTAGAGGCAGACTTGCAACGTAGGTTTCTGGACCATTGCCCAAATATTGAAATGGTGGTCATTCTTGTTTCTTGTACCATTAAGAGAAGATTTCTGGTTTTTAACTACCTCAATGACTGTAATATATAAATCATAAATAAATATTTTATTATTTTAAAAACATGCTGTACTTTTTTTTTTTCCTTCCCTGCCTTATCCACATGCTAGTCATAGAATGGTAAGGTTGGAAGGGACCTCAAGGATCATCTAGTTCCAACCCTCTGCCATAGGCAGGGACACCTCCCACTAGCACAGGTTACTCAAGGCCTCATTCAACCTGACCTTGAACACCTCCAGGGAGGGAGCAGCCACAACCTCCCTGGGCAACCTGTTCCAGCGCCTCACCACCCTCACTGGAAAGAACTTCCTCCTAACATCCAGTCTAAATCTTCCCTCTGCCAGTTTAAACCCATTGCCCCTTGTCCTGTCATTGAAAGACCTTATAAATAGTCCCTCCCCAGCCTTCCTGTAGGCCCCCTTCAGATACTGGAAGGCTACTCTAAGGTCTCCTTGAATCATGTCCTTTCCCTTCCTGTGACATCATCTTCTACAACTTTTCATTTACAATGCCTAACTTGGCCTTCACAGAACACATTCAACTATATTCTTACCCTGGATGATTGGGCTAGATGATCCTCGAGGTCCCTTGCAACCTAATATTCTATGAATGTCTTCTTGCCATCCTCATAACAGTGCAGTGTAGTATGCAGAGAAAACAAAACATACTCTGGATTCCCACTTACAGCAGATAGTTGGAAATACTGTCCATTGCCTTCAAATATAGGGCTGTTAGATCCACTGACTAATCAAACCAAGATCTTCAGTACAATTGTGCCTCCATTTATGGCCACTCTACTTAGATTCAAAATATTCTCATGCAACACATTCAAAATTTGTTCCAATTCAAAATCAAAGCTTTTTACAGAACCTGTGGTGAGAGCAATACTGAGAAATGTTACTGGTTCAATTATTATATATGCTGGATGGAGACAGAGACAAAGCTGATTTTTCAGGAACTTTTGGATGTGTTTCACTAGCAAGAGGCATAACATTCTTCTTCCACTTTCTCACTAGCGAGAAAAAGAAGGGAAGGAGATGAGGGAATTTTAACTTACGTACCTCAGACATATAATTCTTTCTAATTAGGTGTTTTCCTTGCTAATTTGGTATTATGTGCCAACAGTCTAAGTACATACAGATTTAAGAGACTGCTTGTTCAAAAGACTGGCTGCTGAAATTTGCATTCCAGCATCACTTGGAGCTATCATAAATTTGTGTAACAAGTAGCTCCTCTTATCACAATAATGCATATTGCTAACAGGGATGACACACAATGACAATTTGGGGAGAAAAACAGACAGTGTTATGTGTTCTTATTGAACCACTGTTACACTGGACTATTGGGGGTCCAATGTGGTAAACCCTTTTCCTTTTCTTGAAGATAATCCAATTAGTATGAGTGCAACAGCTCCTCTAGGACCACATACCTACATACAGTGAATGTTTGAGATACAGACTGATACCATGTGGCTGAATAACAGAAAATTTGGTGCTTATATATTTAAAAAACAGAATCACAGAATTAACCAGGTTTGAAAAGACCTCAAAGATCATCGAGTCCAACCTACTACCTAACACCTTCTAATTAACTAAATCATGGCACTAGTGCCTCATCCAATCTCCTTTTAAACACCTCCAGGGATGGTGACTCCACCACCTCCCCAGGCAGCCCATTCCAATGGGCAATCACTCTTTCTGTGGAGAACTTCTTCCTAACACCCAGCCTAAACCTGCTCTGGCACAGTTTGAGACTGTGTCCTCTTGTTTCATCACTGGTTGCCTGGGAGAAGAAACCAACCCCTGCCTGGCTACGACCTCCTTTCAGGTAGTTGTACAGAGCAATAAAGTCTCTCCTCAGCCTCCTCTTTTCAGGAGGAGGACTGTCTGGGAAATTAACTGACTTTAGTCTGTGACTCTGAATTCGGTAAGATTTTACAGTCAAGTCCAAAGGCAAGATCAGTGAGAGAAAGTTAAGGAGCTTTGCTCCAAGACAAGAAAAATAGTGTACCATAAAGAAACAGATGATGTCTAGTTGATTGGATAGGGCTGGGTGATAGGTTGGGCTGGATGACCTTGAAGGTCTTTTCCAACTTGGTCGATTCTATGTGAGACAGGAGTGGCAGTTGTGCAGAGTCAGAAGAGGAAGGTATTGCAATTTCAAGGATCAACCAGGGGGTCAGAATATGGAAAAAAAAAAATCTGTCAATCTTTATGAATGTAGCAGGAAGGGCAAACACCACTGAGGTCTGAGGAGATCTCTCACTGTACACATAATTATGCAGCCCTTTGCCTCTGCAGAGCATTGGGCTGCCGTTCCCAGTGACAGTGACTCCTTCTTCCTGTCTTGTGGTTTAAGAGCTTCTGTGAGGAGCTACAGACCAGAAGACAGTGGCAGAAAACACAGTTAATGTAGAGCAAAAAAAAAATTAGAAAAAAACATGGATAATGAATTCTGGGTCCCAGATCATTTACCTCCTTGCTTCTTCCTGATAAAGACCACTCTTGAATGGGGGAACTCAGCATGTTTCCTTGGTTTTCTCTCTGAATTACTATTCATCACCAGCAGATATCTCTTCTTCAGAGAAAGACTTCTAATTGTTTTCTGCAATACAGCTTCACAGCCTGGCATTTTCATCTGAGATGAGGTCCCAAAAGCTAATGGATTTCTCTCTAATTCAGTTTTTTGTTTTTCCAGTTTTTATTTTGATAGTGAGGGGAGCTGAAATTGTGTAGGTTTTTTGTTTTCTTTTTTCAAATAGTCAGTATGGATCAGCTGATGTCCCAAAGCCCGTGGGGAAAGGTTGCAATTATACCCCAAAAGCTGGAAAAATTTCTGCTGTTCCAGCCTTCACCTTGCCCAGCAAGGTGAGCCACTCTACAGGACACTCTTAATGGCCCAAGATCTATATTCACACCTCTCCTGGCACATACAGGACTTAACACATAGGAGCTATTAAAACTCTGCCTTTGGGGAATTCATATAAGGAAGGCTTACAACTAATGTACTGTAACACTCTTCACATTACCTACCTAGTACACCTACCTGCTGTTCATCATTAAAATCATATATGTGTGTTTGCACTTGTGTGTATATAATTATCCACCACAGCATTCTTAGATTATTGCAGTGTAAAGACCTAAACCTGCCTGAACCAAGTTCATTCCTTGAATACAAGCTTGTCTCAGTATTTTGCAGTGTTATGATACCCTAGGGGAGAGCTGTCTTTCTGCATTCTGCAGGGAAAAAAAACAAAACTATATTGTTTTAATAAGTGATGCCAGCTATTAAAGCTCTGCAGAGACTGATACACCTGTTATATTAAAAAATAAAATGTCTGAATCAGCAGATCTGAACTCACATGACTTTACTTTTTTCTTCACTTGCTAATTGGTCAGTTGTGCCAGGTATTTCATTTAAAACTAGATCAGATCAAGACATAAAAAAAACATTTCAGTGGTCCAGGTTGTGCAATTTGGGATACTTGTTTTACATGGTGTAAATTTAAGCTTCAAGTATATTGCCTTATGAAACTGGAGATGTCTCTCTGAGCAGACTCTCTGTGCTGCCTCAAGAGCGCAAAACACACACTCATTTCCCTGAAGATGAAGTTGCTTTTGCAAGCTGTAGAAAAGGGTCTTGAGAATGCCTCTGCTAAATCAATCCATTACACAACTGCCATTCAAGAGCTGTCCACACTTCACAGGGCACATGAAGATTGCTGCTGCACTATACTGCCACAGCAGCTCACCCACAGCTGTAATTCTCATCTACTTGGGAAGCTTGTTAAAATCCTCTAATTAAAAACCTGTGCAGCCTTATTTAAGTCCATCTTGCAGCCCTTGACCTTTTCGGCTGAGACATATATAGGTGTGGCAATCTTCTGTATGACAGAGGACAGGAGGAACATTGGTGTCCATCTCCTAGAGATTTCACCTTCCCACAAATACTTAGGGTTTTGACACTTGTTTTGAATAGACTACAATGATGATATTTCATTAAATATAAAACTTCATGGTTACCTATCTGCTAACTTGCAATTGCATCACTATTATTTTCTTCTAAAACAAGAAGTATAATTTCCAAGATTGGGGATCATTGACTGAGCAGGGAACAGATAAAAAATACTGCAACCTAATTTGTTTACAATAACATTTTTCAGAGACTCAAAAAATTTAAATATTTCTGATACAGTCAAGTTAAATGGTTCTAATAAGCACAAAAATTGTCTGCTCATTGCTTTCCCTTTAAGTATTCCATCCAAAAAATGCTCATCCAACACATTAAGAATCAACAACTTTTTATCTGAATAACAGACTTAGCTTATCAGAGCTGCTTCACAAACTCTTGGAAATGAGTTCTATTTATGTCCTTCTATGGCTTTGCAGATGGAGTATGCAGAGAGAAAGGCACCAAGGACTGGCAGATCACAGTGTTCCTTGAGTATTGGAATCTAACGGACAGTTACATTTAGATGGCAAAAACTACACAAGAAACAGGGACTGCTAAGCAGATACAATACATTGTTGATGTTCTTTTCAAATCTCGTAGAACAACATGTTAGTATTCTTATGAGAGGAGAAAAAAAATCATGTAATTAAATAGGAGATTCTCCAACAAAGAGGATCTGAGCTCTGAGAAGGGCTGACAGTGCTAATATCAAGAATTATACTGAAAATTGGAAGATTGGTAATAAGTACCAATTACTCAATCACAGCTCTGGCATGTTTGATTGCTCTTCATTTGAGACTTGTTTGCTGATTGTACTAATCCACACGAAGGCAAAAGGTTTTGGAAAGGATTTACAAAGTTACAAGGAAATCTTCATCTCTCCTTGAGAAAGGCATCTAACCAAAGCACTGTCTTCAGAATTACACACACCCATTTACTTCATCTAAAGGCATGAAAGAGGAGGGGAAGGGAAAAGTAGCTTAGTTTTAAGTTCACTTATATTAGACTTATTTGCTAAAATATACATCATACAGTTGAACTCAGCCTATTGATCCAGACAGTCCAAGTCCCCCTATAGAGCCTTCCTAGTCCCAAGCAGATCAACACTCCCTCCCACATTGTGTCATCTGCAAACTTACTGAGGGTAACTTACTTACTACTCGACCCCCCTCATCCAGATATTGTTAAAGATACTAAACAGAACTGGCCCAAATACTGAGCCCTGGGGAACACCACTTGCATTCCATGCCAGCTGGATTTAACTCCATTCACCATCACTCCTTGGGCCTGGCCATCCAGCTGTTTTTTACCCAGCAGAGCCTCCACCCATCCAATCTATGAGCAGTCGGTTTCTCCAGGAGGATGCTGTGGGAGACAGTGTCAAATGCTTTCTGAAGTCCAGGTAAACAATATCCACAGCCTTTCCTTCATCCACTAAGCGGGTCATCTTGTATGAGAAGGAGATCAGGTTTGTCAAGCAGGACCTGCCCTTCGTGACACCATGGCAACTGGGCCCGATCACCTGGTTGCCCTGCACAAGCTGCATAATGGCTCTCAAGATGATCTGCTCCATGATCTTCCCTGGCACCAAGGTCAGACTGACAGGTCTGTAATTTTCCATTTTGATGCAGTCAAGCCCATACAATGATATGGTACCTTACAGCTTGTCACTGCAACACCCATGTTGTGTTGTGAGACATTCTGATTGCAGAAGGGCAAGAATCTAATCATGAAGGCATGTGTCCAAGATCAGCTCCAAAGCAAGTCCAATAGTGAAGATACTGCCTAGCAGTAAAGTTTATCTTAGGAGAATTTAATACTCATGTGAGGCAGAATAAAGAACCTCAGTCCTGGAGCTCTTATCTGTGAGATTAGCTGCAGCAAGGCAGAGTGAAAGCCCACCAAGATGGGAATTCAGTGGGCTTTGGGTGAGATCCCATACAAGCAAAGGTCTGCAGAAGCAAGACTCCATCAGGCCACTGACTTTTGCCCATTTAGAAAAGCTAGCCAGGATCATTCTACTACTAATACAGTGCTAATGACATGACATGCTATGTCAACATTTGCTGCACTAAAGGTTTTCATGTGATAAATTAAGGCCCTGAACACAGACAGTTGGGGAAGGTCTGATGGCCCTGACACATGGCACAGAGTGTGCACTGCACCAAGAGGGGCTGTAAGCGTTCACCCACTTCCTCTGATCCCTTTTGCAAGTATAAATTACTGCCACAGTTTTACTGATATGTTTTCACATGAAAACCCTGAGACAACACAAATTACTCTAATTTGAGGATTCAGCTTTATAACCATTTGTATATCTTAATTTGTCCATCAGTCACATCTCAAGATGTGAGTTGATGGTCACACAGCTGTCAAAAAAAAAACTTCCAAGAAAAAACGTCAAAGGGAAAGGGAAAAAACAACCCTCCTCGTGTTAGACTTTGTAGAGGAAGGGTTCCCACTGGCTGCTTTGACAGCTGCTTATGTGGAGGAAATGGGCTTGGAGCTCTGCATGAATCCTGCAAAGATGTAACCCCAGGCAGCGCTTTTGTCAGTTAATATCACTGTGGAGCCTGAGGCATTCCTCAGGAATCTGTCATGACAGAGGACTTACAGGGAAGGCTTGAGGGGAACAACAGTAGCCAAAGTGGTGGCGGAACAAGGAGCAGGGGTAGCACAGTGGCCAGTGATAGCAAGCATGCACTAAAGCAGCAGTGGGGTATGGGTAGGAAAGCAAGAGTGGTCCAGGCTGGAGGGGATGTAAGAGTTATGGGAAAGGACCACCACATCAGAAGAGAAAGGGAGTGGAAAGAGAAAGCTATAAAGGGGCCAGAGAGGCCTGTGGATGGTGATGGAGAAGCGGGAGTGAGTCAGCAAGGGGAATCTGTGCATTCCCGAGGGGATTCCTCTCACCTTGGCACTATAGGAAAATTTAGGGCAATACACATGTTAAAGGAACAAAGAGCTACAGTAATGTGGAAAAGGCAGGTGGAAAGAAGAAAATTTAACTGAGACAGTTTTCACACAGTTTTTCACAGGAGTTTGTTTTTTTACATTGAGTGAAACCAAAGCATCCCCAGACACTTAAAGCTCACAGGGTGAGCCAGCAAATATCTAGCTCACCTGCGGGCTCTCTGGACTTGGCAGTACTATTTCTCCAATGCATTAAGTGTAAGCATACTTTCCTTTTGCATAGGTAAGTATTTCTTCCTACCCCTGTTGCTTCCTCTCCTAAACCAACTATTTTTATGTGTAGAACCACTGAAAGAAATCATCTAAGGCTTCTCATTAATTACTGAGTTTCCCAGGGCTTCTCCTGCAGTGTCTGGAGCCAGAGTCCCATGATACACATTTTATTTTGTGGAGTCTTTCCATTTTATGACTCTTGGAACAATTGCTCATGTTTATTGATCTTTCCACACAGCTGTTTTTTTCTTGTAGGAGCACTGAGATGGTTTTTGTTGTTTTGCTTTGTTGGGGGTTTTTTGTTGGTTTTGTTTTGTTTTTTGTTGTCGTTGGTTTTTTTTGGTGGCCTAATACATAAGGCCCTGTGTCTCTCTGTTAAAGTGGGTTTATCAATGTCAGAAGGCAACAGCTTTTCATGATTCAGAGTTTGTGGTGAAAATGCAGCAGAAAATGCTACACACTGGCTTCGCTTTCACGGTAAAAAAAAATGTGCTTGTGTGATGAATTCCAAAATCCCATGATGAAACTAGCCCCAGCAAGACTAGCTGTGAAACAGAAGGATGGAGTGGAGGAATTGCAAGAGACACGCTAAAACAAAAAGAGGGATGAGAAGTGGGCAGCTGCACAGGAGAAAGGTGACGGAGCATCCACACAGAACAACTCCAGCTACACACAGGCAGCTCCCAGCACATCTCATGTACAAGGCAGCACTGAATTCTCCACAGCAACTTCCTCAGCACCCATCCAAACTAATTTTACTGGATCAGACATGAGCAAGAATGACCTCATGTGGATACAAGACCTATCTCATGCAAAGACAAAAAATAAAAGTGCTCCCAACCCCAAAATAACCCCAAACTTGGGACAGCATCACTCAATTGCGAATTATGTTTCAGAGTTTTCCAAGGGCTTTAGTCATATGGGACTCCAGAGATGAACACCCCTGTGGCTGTAGTCAAGGTTCAAATATGGAGGGGCGAGTGTGCTTGCTCTTAAGTCCACCTTTCTGGCAGGGGTGCCTCACAAGCTACAGAAATGCAGCTACCCCTTGGACACAGCAGCGACCGTCACACAGACGTGCTTGGAGGCTTCTGGATGTAACAGCACCAGGATGCTGGTGAAGGCAAAGGAGAAGCAAAGGAGAAAAAAAAGCAGGAAAGGAAACTTGTCAGAGAAAATAACTGTCTTACCTCTCTGCCGACTCCTCAGTGCAGCAAAAGCTTGCATATATAAATCTTTACCTCAGAAAACGGATAAGGATCTCAGCTCAGCACAAGGAAGAGCAGGAGTGTTCTCATTTTCCCCTGCAATGCCCCACTCCCTCTCTGAACAGCCCAGGTTACCCTCCGTACGGAGCTCCAGCCTTCCACGCCTCCTCCGAGCTCTTGGGGGTCTCCGAAGGAGATGCCGCACCCTGGAACTGTTTCTGAGCTTCCCCTGCGCTCAGGGGGAGGAACAGCTGGAAGAGTCAGCACAACACGCTCCATAAATTTTCCCTCAGCCTTCTGCAGACGTAAGTCCTTGAGAAAAATGCCTAAATCTTGTCGTTTGTTGACATAGTAACCACGTTTAAGGTTTTGCCTCCCTTAGAAGCCATCTGCATAAACCAATTCATTACAGGGAAGATTTGTCCAGGCTGCAGCAGGATGGTTTATGCAATTTTATTTGTCTAAGGAAGAAATAAAGACAGTAGTTGTTGGAAAAACAGACACTTCACAGACCCCCAGACCAAGGGATTGTTTCCTTACAGCAGTTAATGTTAAGGACTTCCACGGTTCTTTGAAGGAAGTGAATTTCCAAGTAAAAGGAAAGAAATCCATTATTCACATAAACAGCCCATTTCTAAAGCCGAAGTGCAGTAAAACTTTAGGAACTTTTAAAGAGATACCAAAGCATTTTTTCTCTAACCTATTCACATATATTTATCAGATTCCTGCAAAGATGCTTCGAACCTCTTAAAAGTTCCCAATAAGGTCTATAAAACCACAACAGATACTGGGAGAAATATCAGAGGGTCAGAAACAAGTAAAGCCTGTGGAAGACTTTACTCTCCCAATCCTATGGAGATGAACCCTATGGAGATGAGCTCTTTAGTCTCCGGGCAGTGAAGGAGAGAGAGATAAAAGAGAATTGTGCTGCAGGGGTCATGCGGGTTTTAATGGGGTTTTATGCAGCACTTCACCCAAACTGCTGCTACCGCGCAGATCTACATTCAGATTTCTAACCCTTTTACTGGTACTTGCGGCTATAGGAACAGACTGGCAACATGTGCAAAATCATGCTGCCCTGAAGGGCTTTCTCTGCCTTGCAAAAGGAGAGGAGTGGGGGGGGGGGGGGGGGGGTAAAGTAACAAAATCCAAACCTTGTTACTTGCAGTTCAAAAAAGCTTTACAAGCAACATTTCAGTGTTTTAGCTCAATGTTGTCTTATAAGAACTGTTTTATTTGCAAATATCTTTTAAGGGTTAATTGTATATTACTTACTATGGAAGTCTTGGGTTTGGTCAGGGTTATATGTGTGCTTAAGCTTGGAAACAGCAGAGCAACATAAAGAGTGAGAGATCTAACAGTCTGGAAGCTATAACCTCTTTTCCCCCAACCCTGAGATTCATTACAAGTAGCCATAACCTTCCTTCCAACACTCAGGCATCCTCATCTTCCTCATACCATGCTGCTTGCTCTGCCTTCTTCCTTCCCTCTCCCCTCCTCCCACCCCTCCCCCCCCGATAAAAAAAAAATCAGTTCTTCCACGTATTTTTCCTGACAATCATTACTTATTGCCTGAACTGTCATATAAATGGGAAAATTGTTGGTGAAGACAAAAAGGAAAAAAAAAATAAAAAAGGTCTAAATGTACACTCACTACTCATGATTTTGGAAGTCTTACTCTTTGACGGGGGGTGTTCATTACACTGTTTAAAGGTCAGGCTCTGAAAATATAGCTCCAGAATCAATGTATATCTCTCAAATTATCTTCAGCTGATACCCTGTCACCAAATATGTGAGAAGTACTTTAAATGTCATAAATGTTTTGTGAAATCAGTAGGTATTGTGAACCTTGCAAAGCTATGGCACAAAATGATGTTGCTATGCAAATTACTCTTACAGCATACGTGAAGAAAAAACACTTTCAGCAGACAAGGTTTAGTTAAGCTTTTAAAATATTTTAAAGCATCTCCATGAGAGTGGACTGCCCTAACTCCAGGAACGATTCAGTGAAATCTCTGGAACAACTGAAAGGTGTTCGTAGCTCTGGCAGCACCAAAATGATGAGTGGGAGCTACACTGTTGGCCAGGTCTTCTTTGGACTTATTATTGAGCTCAGTTTGACACTACATGTGATTAGCTGGTAATGGTGAGCTACAGGCCTCATATGACCATCACCCTCACCTACTCCTTGCATCCTTGACACATGCTCTGTTTGCCTTGCACTGTTGCCTGCACTGGGGCATTTCAGCAAGTTGAAAATCACTCAAAAACCAACCCACCAAAATCCACAAGCTTTCATTTCACCAGCTCTTCAAGCCTACCTAGCTACAGTTGTGCATCTGCTGGATGCAGAGTCAGGGAGTGCAGGCCGATGGGCAGGAAGTGCAGAGGGACTGTGGAACAGCAGTCCCCACTTACACTAGACTACGTATGTTACATTTCTTTATAAGCCTTTCTGTATCTGTGCTCTCTCAATCAGAAGTGATAATATTTTTCTCTAATGCTACAGACTGTAAGTGACTGAAAGATACTGCACTGCAGCCTTACAGGTACTTGAGGCATAACAGCAGACCAAACTCAGAAAGTTTGCTGCAGAAATACAGTATCTGTGATCCTCTGCACCTAATATGTAAAATCAGTCATCACAAACTCAAAAAACTCAGCTTCAAATAACATACTGTCATTTGGTAAATAATGATAAAATATACAAGAAGTAAACCAGGTTTATTGCTGTATGCTGTGCCTACCAAACAAATACTGTCAGCAAGAATATAAGCACTAAAGTTTCTCTGCTCTTTGGAAATTAAGCCCAGTTTCCATTAAATAAGCTATTAGGTGCAGAAACCAAACAAACAAATCTACAACAGTGGCATACAGCCCCAAAGTTATTTTTAGCAGGACTCTAGAAATACCTTTCCTGGTGAACATACACAATGTAGGTTGTACTCAGATTGGTTAGTTTTGTTTTTCTGAGTATGTTTTTGACCAAATAGGAATGATATCCTGCTTGGACTATTTCCTCATAATTAGTGCTGGTTTACCATACATTGATACCATAGAATTGTAGCACCTGGACAGTATCATCCACTAGATTTCAAGAGAAAACTGCACAAGTATGCTGACTGGGACAGCTGTTGGAGATGAATCACTATACTTATGAGATGACAGAAAAGTCCTGTCTCCCTTTGTAATGGTATTTTGAAAAGCAAAGCACGAATGAGCTCTAGCCCAGAGCTGCAAGAACAAAGCATTAGCAGCTGATTAGTGCTATGTTTGCAAATGCTCTGGTTCCTGTAGAAACTCCTAATCCTTCCTGAATTCTGGCCAGTATTTATGGTTACGTGCAGACAGTAAAATACTGTTCTCAATTACCTGCTTCTTATCTCTATGGTCCATTTTGTGTGACAATGGATTTTCAGCTAGATTTTTAAAGCTTAATTATTCAGGCCACATACTCAGCATCTATTTACATTGCTGTGTTCGTCAAGGATTTACTGGGTGGGGGCCACACAGTGGGATGAAAAAGTTTGGTTACTACCTTAGCCATAGGGTACAATACAAAGTGGGTAGAAGACAGGGAAATACAGAGCCTGTAACACCAGCCATGAACTTTCTACAGGCAATCTTGAATTATTCTATAGGATGTAATATTGAAGTCCAGCCATGAGATTCTCAGATGCCATTTCAAAAGTGTCTAGAGGGAATAGCAGATTGTCAGAGACGAGGCTGAGAAAGAACTCCTTTCCATTTCAAGGTTAACCGCCTACGTGCTCCTACTGTAAATTGGGATTTACGGTATCATTTCCTAAGGATCCTGTTCAGTCTCACAGGATTCAGTCCACAAGGCCTTCTCCATAAAAGGCCACAAAATTCTTAGTTAAACTTAAAAGGCAAAACTCAGAACACAAAGCACACAGCAAACAGAACAAGGGTTCTGGTCCACTCTTCGTAAAAGCAAAGACTGAAATTCCTGGTCACTTTGAAGGGATGCCCTTTACCCAAATCAGATCAATGACCTGAGCTCATTTCATGGCTGTTTATTTTGCTTAAGATTTTTAAACTTTGTACATGTACTCCTGTGTGGTATGGTGTTCTGGAAAGAACCTTAGCATCACCTTATTGAACTCTCTTGAATTTGGGCCCTAAATACCATAGTGGTGGATATAGCAGCTATAGCAAATGCACCATGTCTGAAGAGGCAGGCACTCTATATTCAAACTCGAGTACAAGTGCAATGTCTTTGCAGCCTACAGATCTTGGTGATGAAGCTGTGCTACTCTTAAGAGCAGCTGCCACTGAAAGGGCTGTCCACCGACCATCACTTTATGCTGAAGCTGGCATTTGTCATGAGTCCACCATTAGCTGCTTTGTCTTACTCAGTGAGCAGAGGAATCTTCATTTCATTCCTGTTGGATTCCTTTACCCTCTAATAACTCTCTGACCTGCTCTCCACAGAGTTGAGACAAGCATCAGTGCTGCTCTGAGGGAAACAGCAGGAGTGCATCCAAGTGGGAAGAGAAGAAGGGATGCCTCGCACTTTTTGGGAGTAGTCCCCTTTTAGCCCAGTTTAAATATACTTCATGGCTGTACTCTTAGGCCACAGCCTGAGATGTTGTCCAGGCCTCAGATGAACAGGGTCAAGAGGTTATTTCTTTATCCCTTCCCTACTTCCCTGAAGATTACTGTCTCCTCAGATCTGCCAACAGGGTGGCATATTTTGCCCCCCCTCTTCTCAATCTCAAAATGATCTGGAAAATATCTCCTATGAAAATCACCAAGGCCAGTACAGATCATTTTCACAGAACTGTGTGTGACAAAATGAGCAAATATATCACTGCATCAGAGGGCAAGGTTTCACAAGGTGCATGCGTGCCGTAGTTAATGACTTGCTATCACTGAAACAGGGCATTGGATCTCTTCTTCAATTTGATGAGCCCATTCAATTGACAAAAAATGTTGGGTTTTTTTGTTGGTGGTGTTTTTCTACAGCCTGTGGGATGAATCAGCTCACGCAGGAATGACAGAGCATTCACCACATGCAGTCACGAACCAGGAAGGTGCTTGGGTTAGAGTGCATCCTGATGGGAAAGCAAGAGAAGTGCTTGGTGTACAATAACATCTTAACATGGGTCAGTTGCAGCCTCACTTTAACAATAGCCATTATTGTAATTTCCTAGCTGAGCCTGATATCTGTCCCAGCAGATACTTTGCAGGCTATGGTGAGTATAGATGGATGGTTTGCACAATGCTGGACATCTTTCATCTCCTCTCAAGGAAAAGCTCTTTCTTGACATAGACAAGAACAACTTCCATGGAAGTGTTAATTTGTTTAAGGCTTCTATGCAGTTCCCTTGCCTTTCAGAGCCCTAAGATCTTTGTGCCACCAATCTATTGAGATGATGCAATACTTGTACCTCAACACCCTGTCAGAGGACTGTGGTAGGAGAAAAATGAGGAAAAGACAGTGGAGATTAAATGCTTTCTACATTCCTTTGAATTCCTACCTCCCGATTTACCAAATCACTTTGTGAGTCTTGACTGATTTGCTTGCAGGTCTACACCAGCTCCCACCCTAGCCCTGCTATGCTGACATCATTTTCCCCCTTCACATTAGTATTCACCCACTGATGAAATACATTTACACAGAGGAGGAAGGAAACTCAGGGAGTGTTAAACATCAGTCTAAGTGCCAGCATACCATAGCAGGCTGGTGCAGTCACCTTTGGCTTTACTTCAGAAGGATTTGGGTAATGTCTCTTTTTTGTATTGTATTTTGTAGCAAATACTTGCAGGCTGACATTCTCCTTCACTTGCTGGCTCTTGCACTCTACAGGTTGCTGTAGCTGGTCATGCTTCAAAGAGGGCTGAACACTTGTGGGAGTGATTTCAAATTACTTTCTAAATGTCCTGTTTACAGAGAGACATGATCTTTTAAGGAAGTAGTTGCTTTCTAAAAAGGAAAACCCTTTCAAAGGTCTCCCAGTATTAGTCCTAGAGTCTCTTGCTCAGCTGGCCCAACAAGTTGAAAGACCAGTTTGCATCCTGCTTTGTCTGATGGTTATGAATTTCCTCCTCTAGCCACGAATCTTCTGGATAAAAAGTATTCAGAGAGGCAGGGCTTGTAAGGTGGATGCTTTCCCAGGCTCAGCCTTCTTGTGACACATCAGTCAATTCATCAATTTGAGCTGGAACATTGTTCTTTAAACATGTGATTTATCTGTATGTAGTCCAAGACGTAATACCAGCTCCACTAGCAGCCTCTGCAAAGGATTTTGCCAGAATCTGTTAGGTCTACTCACACTGGAAAATCTCCCCAGAAAGACTAACACAACTGCTGCTGCTGCTCAGGAAGAAATTGTTTTTGCATACAACCACTGAACCATGTTAAAATCTTCCACAGAAAGATTTTTGCTGTACTCCTTTCCAATTGCCCTTCCCTCCCACTTGTATTTGCAGATGCACATTCCTTCCTCTCTCTATTCATTTGTTTTCCTGACTTAATTCTCTGCTGTTCTAGTGAGTTGAATCAGCTTATTCTGTAATAGGAGCAGTGCCAGAGCTGGCAAGAAGGGAAGCAGCAAGGATACCTCATGAAGAAAAGTGGAAGAAAGAATGGGAGAAGAAGCTGTATTTCATTCCTTCAGCGATGTTCGAACATGAATGTAATAACACAACCTAATAGAGGACCAGAATGCAGGGCAGGGCACGACGAGTCTAAAAGGTACAGAGAAAATGAAGACAGCAAATTATGCTGTATCTGTGTCTGTACAGGATGCTGCAGCCTGAGACACTCCCATTGAGTAGCTGATTTCCCATCCTGGTTATATACAGATATAATGCCAGCACAGGAGCGAACAGTTGACCATCGCTCACTCTCACATTCTAGGCAGTTTTGGTATGAACACATGACTCCCTGGCACTCTCCTGGCATGCTGCATTGGCCGTTCAAGTAACCAGAGGAGAAAAAGGTGGCATGTGACTGTGGGAAACACATCTAATTTATCCATTTAAGTTCTCATTAAATAAGCCCTGTCATCTACATGGCAAGCTTTGCTCCATGGACAAATCTGGCTCCCCTGGACCTTGGCTACACCAATCAGGAGGGCAAACTCTCACAGTCTCTAGAGCTCTGGTGAGCTCCATGGACCCCAGCTGGTGGCTGCTATCACACTCCCCGGGGCTTTCTACATGACCTGCCTTATTTGGGATTTCCCATTAGCTGGGTTATTGACTAGTGGAGAGTTGATTAGCTTGTCTTCCAGCTTACACCCATCCCATCCCGAAAGAATGACTGAGAAAAATGAGTCACAAGCACACAGAACTGGCCACTTCTCAGCTGCCATGGGGGAATGGAGAGGAAGCCTTTGAGCAGCCTGCTCAAAAGACCTAATGGCATCAGCTCTTAGGTCCTGGAAAATTGACTTCATATTCTCCTGCTGTTGAAGCTGAAGATGATTGTATTGTAAAATTCATCAGTCCTATACCTAATCAGCACCTTTTTAGATCTCCAGCAAGACAAAGGGACTAATAGTGAATTTGGAAGCTATATAGAAGTAGCTTTTTCTTTCCGTACTTACCAGTGGTTTTCCACAATGCTCCATGTAATTAAATTAAACATTATGATAACAGTGCTAAGAGCAGTGGAAAAGCCAACATATTAAATAAATTCAGCCAGTTCTCATATTTTGCATACCATCTCTTGGTCACAGCCAGTGATTTTAAATGCCTGGCAGCTGAAACCAGAGCAATGTGTGGAGGGCCCTTTGTGCTGGAATTCCCTCTTTCTTGATTCAGCTGAATNCATCCTTTTAATACACCCCAGAACGGCATTGTCCCTCTTGGCCACAAGAGCACACTGCTGGCTTACAGTCAACCTCCCATCCACTAGGACCACCAGATACATTTCCCCTTCACTGCCTTCCAATAGGTCAGTCCCTAACCTATACTGACACCTGGGGTTGTTCTTTGCCATGGTGCAAGACTCCACACTTGCCCTTGTTGAATTTCACTGCATTTCTTCCTGCCTTCAGCTTGTCCAAGTCTTGCTGAATGGCAGCACAGCCTTCTGGTGTGTCAGCCACTCCACCCAGTTTGGTGTCATCAGCAAACTTGCTGACAGTGCACTCTGTGCCCTCATCCAGGTCCTTGATGAATATATTGAACAGAACTGGTCCCAGTACTGACCCCAGTGGGACTCCACTAGTTACAGGCCTCCAACTAGATTCCATCCCATTGACCACAACTCTCTGACTTCTTTCCTTTAACCAGTTCCCAATCCACCTCATGACCTGATCATCCAGTGGGGAGTTCACTGAACTTTGCTCTTATCTGTTCACCAGGGCAAGAAACACAGAGCCAGCCCAGATGGTTGAAGGCCTCTTGGGAGTAAAGGAGAAGAGTAGTTTAGACCTACACTAAGAAGTCTTTGAACCTCAGGGCTGCAGGAAAACTTAAGTACAACAACAATGTACTGCAGCCATCCACTCCATTCACAACGTTGCTAGGATGGCAAAAAACATCAGGAGGTATTTTTTTCTGGATTGCCACAGCCACGTCATTCTGAGTATATCCTGCTTACTGCAGACTATTTTGGAGTTTACTACACCAGTTCAGTCACATTTTCTTTTCACCCTAGGCTGTCGGTTGAGGGTGAGGAGCTGTCTCCCAAGTTTTCTGCCTCTGGAGCCTGGCAAGACAACATCAGTGGATAGACACCCCAGAGCAGGGCCACAAGTCATTCACTGGCATTCGAGGGCAGTAGCAGGTGTGGGGAACAAAGTGCTCTCTTGTTTAGAACAGAAACCTTTACTCTGTTTACTCTGACACTAGCGACACGCTGTGGGTGCTGTATTTATCATTAGTACCTCTACTGACAAGCTGCTGTGTGAGCGCATTCAGTAAGTCCAAAATCAAATTAAATCAACAGCCTAATTCACAAGAGATTTACTCCTACGTGGTGGCACTTGATTAGTTTGTTGATGAGTGCTGTGGAAATGTTAGTCTATTAGGAAAGGTGAAGCAGAACCACTTAGAGATCATAAAAGTTTAATAGAAGGGATGACCTTCTGACAAGTTTGGTAGCATCACCAACCTGAAGACAGGGCTGCTGTCCTGCTGGTCCTTTGGAAACCCCCCATAGCTCTGTAAGGTCAGCAAAGACAGCGCACACTCCCGCTTGTGATCTGTGGAGCGAATCCCATCAGGGTTTTATCTCTACCCCTCTGTGAGCAACTGACACTGCCTGCTTATCCGTGCCTACAAAAACGTGGTTCAGCTCAGCCTTGATAAAGCTCACTCCAGATTTTTGCAAGAATCTTTCTCTGAGCCACAGGGGCCCCACTGACATTTTCACCCTGTTTTGTTAAGTAGCAGTGACTGCTTGTGGAATAGGCTGAAATGGGCTGCCCAGGAGGGTTGCGGAGTCTCCCTCTCGGGAGATATTCAAGACCCACCTGGATGCATTCCTGTGTGATCTGCTATAGGTGATCCTGCTCTGGAAGGGGAGTTGGACTAGATGATTTTTCAAGGTCTCTTCCAGCCCCTAACATTCTGTAATTCTGTGATTCGGTAGTGCTACAGCCAGAAGCCAAATGCACATTGACACAGAACTTCAGCCTCCTAAAAGCAGAACTTGTAGCAGGGTATTTTTTTTCACAACAAAGAGATCAGCACATGCTTTTTATAAAGTCACAGGAAACTACACAGAAAACAGTGGGTTTGTAGGGAATCATGTCATTGACAGAGGGAGAAAAAGCATCTTTGTTCTAAAAGATATTTTGTTAAGACTCTAAAATAAGTGCCATTTACTTTGGCTTTCTCGGCACACCTTGCAGTGTTTACCAGCAGGGATGAGAATTTACACTGCTCAAGGCCCCTCGGAAAAGCGACCGCAATGTAAATCAAACCAGGAATAGTTTGCTTACAGCAATGGTTTCCCCAGCGACTTGTGTTGTGTTTTAGGTAAAAAAAAGAGCAATACAAGTAGGAGGATGATGACTCACGTGAAAGTACACAGATCTGTTACATACAGTAAACATCACTTATGCTTAGGATTCCTCTGAGGCTTTAAAAAGGCCAGTTTAAATGTACTAAATTATCACTTCCTGAGACTCCATAGCTTCTAACTTAAGCAATTACAGTAAAGTTAATGTATTAATTTTTAAAATATAAATACTTCTGCTTATTTTGAACTAGTCCAAGGGGCACATTTCAAAATAAATTTTAATACTTTGTCCATAAATAGCTGATATTTGCTGACTTCAGAAAACATGACACTTGGTTCTATCTAGAAAAGGGAAGGGCGTGGGGTTTGCCAGCTAATCTTTCCTGTTTGTACAAAATTCAAACCTCTGAGCTGGACTGGACCTCCAGACTTTTCCATGGGATGAAAACTTTGTGGCAATGCCTCTCTTTCAGACCTGCACAAAATATTTCTCAGGCACAGAGTAGCTTATTCTTAAAATTAGCTTCTTCAAAGGGAAGACTAAGGGAGGTGTGGGCCTCCTCAGAAAGGAAACGGAAGAACTGGTGACAAGTGACATGGAGAAGGCCAAGGTTCTCAATGATTTCTTTACCTCAGTCTTCACTGTCAAGGGCTCCAGCCACACTCTCTAAATCATGGAAGATAATGGCAGGGACTGGAAGAAGGAACTGCCCATCGTAAGTGAAAATCAGGTTTGTGACCATGTGAAGAACTTGGGAGTGGTACAAGTCCATGGGACCCAATGGGATGCACCCACAGGTACTGAGGGAAGTGGTGATCAAGGTCACTAAACTGCTCTCTATTATATTCCAAAAGTCAAGGCAGTCCAGAGAAGTCCCCACTGACTGGAAAAGGGGAAACATAACCTCCATTTTCAAAAAGGGAAAGAAGGACGAGCCAGGGAGTTCTAGGCCAGTCAGTCTCACCTTTGTGCCTGGTAAGATCATGAAGCAGATCCTCCTGGAGGCACTGCTGAGACAGAAGAATAACAAAGAGGTGATTGGATACAATCAACACAGCTTCACCAAGGGCAAATCATGTCTGACAAACCTGGTTGCCTTCTATGACAAGGTCACAACATCAATAGACAAGAGGAGAGCAGACAACATCATTTACGTGGACCTGAGCAAAGCCTTTGACACTGTCCCACATGACATCCTGATCTCCAAGCTGGTAAAACATGGGTTTGATGGATGGACAACTCAGTGGATAAAAGACTGGCTTGATGGCCACACCCAAAGAGTGGCTGTCAGTGGGTCCATGTCCAAGTGGAGGCCATTCACAAGTGGAGTCCCTCAAGGATCAGTACTGGGACCAGTCTTGTTTAACCTCTTTATCGGCACCATGGCCAGTGGCATTGAGTGCACTCTCAGCAAGTTTGCCAGTGACACCAAGCTGCGTGGTGCAGCTTACATGCTGGAGGGAAGAGATCCCTCCAGAGAGACCTTGACAGGCTAGAGAGGTGGGCCCATGACACCTCTTGAGGTTCAACAAGATCAAGTGAAAGATCCTGCATCTGACTTGGGGCAATCCCAGGCACCAATATAGGCTGGGCAGTGACTGACTTGAGAGGAGCCCTGAAGAAAAGAACTTGGGAGTGCTGGTTGACAAGAAGCTTACTATGAGCAGCCACTGTACACTTGCAGACCAGGAAGCCAACTGTACCCTGGGCTGCATCAAGAGAAGTGTGGCCAGCAGGTCAAGAGAAGTGGTTCTTCCCTTTTACACTGCTCTCATGAGACCCCATCTGGATTACTGTGTCCAGTTCTGGAGCCCCTATTACAGGAAAGATACGGATGTGCTGGAACATCTCCAGAGAAGAGCCACAAGGATGATCAGAGTACCACTCCTTTGAGGACAGACTGATTGAGTTGGAGTTGTTCAGTTTGGAGAAGGCTCCAAGGAGACCTTATTGCAGCCTCCCAGTATCTGAAGGGGGCCTACAAGAAAGCTGGTGAAGGTCTTTTTAGGGTGTTGGGTGGTGATAGGACTAGAGGGAATGGATCCAAGCTAGAAGAGGATAGATTTAAATTAGATGTTAGGAAGAAGTTCTTCACCATAAGGGTGGTGAGACACTGGAACAGGTTGCCCAGGGAGGTGGTGGAAGCCCCATCCCTGGGATTTTTTAAGGCCATGCTGGGCGTGGCTCTGGACAACCTGATCTAGTGGAAAGTGTTCCTGCACATGAGAGGGGGATTGAAACTAGATGAACCTTAAGGTCCCTTGCAACCCTGACAATTCTGTGATTCTTCCCCACCTGCCCTTATTTACAAGGTAGTATACTTGGTCAAAACAGAAGACATATAGTGACTCAAAGGAGGATAGTCATGGAGTTATTTCCTTTCGCAAATAATTTAGCAGGAGACTTTTGCTCACTTCTTTACATAAGTGCGTAGATATGTGTTTCAGTTCTGGTTATGTGCACCAAAAAAATACAATCTGCCAAATGACAGCAACACAGTGACATACATTAGAATGTACTTTTGCAAGCACAGCTACCTCTCTGGAACTTGAGATGCAGTAGCAGTTCCCTAGGAAATAACAGGAAATGCACACAGAAACACTGTTCTTTCTTCCTGTTCTAACCTTCTCCATGTTTCCTGTGGTATATTCCTTCTGCAGTGCCACAAGCAGATGGAGGGACACTTGCAAGTAGGAAAAGTCACAGCCTCTTCCCCAACCTCCATCAGTGCTGCAGGCAGCTTTTGCACAGTAAGCAAAGGGAGCAGCAGGGCAGCAAAGGACATCTGTGTTTGCTCTCTCTCCTGTCATTGCATATGCATGCATATTTAGGCATTTAGGCAAAAAATGTCCTCAAATTCTTCATGAACATACTAAACTAAGCTGGAGTGAAAGAAAACAATATGGAAGACGAATAAACCTTGCCACAAACAGGTATGTGTGCCAAAGCTGACCTCAGCCACAGGGAGACCTCAACTACACAGATTTCCTTCCACAAACTCTGGGAAAGGGCCCCTGGACAAATGAGGGCAAGCCTAGGTCAGTGAAAGGAGGATATAGGTCTTTTAATGTGTAATGAGGCAGAACCTAAAAATCTACTGAAGACAAAAGAAAAGCAGCCAGGTCAATGAGGAGCATCAGATGCAGCCTCGAATCTGCTAGATGCTATGGTGGGTTCAAAGCGTGTTCAAGACCCAGACATGACAGGGACTCCATTAGCTGAATCCCAGTATTCATTTTCTATCCAGCAAAATTCCAAACCACAGGCCTCACTTGTCTTTGATGTTTTTAGTTTGTGCTATGATCCTGGAGATAGAAGAGCTGCTCAAGACTGCCTTAGTCATGAAAAGAGCCTTTGGATTTCCTAACAACCTCACAGATCTCACCCACTGCCTCTTGGGTGTCATTCACTCCCTCAGAGCAGGGCTCTGGGAGGGGAATCAGAAAGGGCAGGAGCAAATGGGTGAAGATTAATATTTCTTCAGCACTTCTGGTAAATCCAGGCCTACCTCATTATTCTTAAAGAGACAAGTGACAATTGCTGTATAATTTTCTATTCCACAAGACATTAATACCTTCTCTCTTTCTGTAGTTATGTTACTTAGTTGGGCAAAACACTCATGCTTTCAGAAAATGGCAGAGAGAGATGCAACAAGCCAAGAAAGGCAGAAGATACAACATGACTGCTGAAGAAAGTGATATTGATGTAACTGATGCTACATTCAAAGGAAAACCTTTTGTCACTAACAGATTCATCAAAAAGCCTCAGGCAATGTCACAGGCAACCACCTTGCTGAGTCAGGCTGATCTCAGGTCTCTAGAGCCTGCACTCCTCATTGACCTGTGTTTTCAGAATGCCCACCTCTAATGATCAAGAAATGGAAATCACAGGGTAGGATAAATGTGAATCAAACTACTACTGACAACTAGAGATATGGCTTGCATGATATTTTCCCCTCAAAAATTGTCTACTTGCCCTGAGAAAAATCAGGTGATCAGAAATTTCCAAAACACTTATGACTCCTTCACAGGGTCCTTCTGAGCAGCTGGCATAATCAGTACTGCACCAACTGATTGTACATACTAATGGAAATGCTTCTTTGGCTTCACATTGTGAATCAAAACACTGTGTGTTTTAAATGGAAATGATGGGTGACAACAGTCCTTTCATCTTTGCTTCACATCATCTTTTAATCCTCACTAACAAAAAGACTTCCTTTCAATTTTGTCATATTGTGAAGGGCTCAGAATTCATTAAAATGCTGAGCATGAGGACAACTTTTCACAAATAATAAGCAATAATAATAAATAATGAATTAATTTAGCACTTGTGAGAAATATCAGACTTAACTGTGCTCTATTTACCTTATCTAGAAAGAAAAGATAATACCAGCAATGGCAACTGAAGTGCACTCCTGCTGCCCAGGAGTGATGGCCAGGCTACAGTCACTGGTCTGTCACTCTGATGAGTGAACATCTTTCTGCAGTGACCAATGTCACATCTCCTCTGCTGAAGTGCAAGTTCATTGCATAGTACAGGGTTGTGATGCTTATTGTGTGTCGTCTCAAGCCAATGCCCCAAGAAACTCATGAAATATCCAGCAAAATCTGGAAAAAAATGAAAGGAAGGAGTGAAAGGCATTCCCTTGCCTTTTCCTTTGCCCTAGAGCCAAGCAAAGGTATAAAAAGCAGTCACTCAGAGCGCTGGTTTTACTTGGAGCCATTGCTTGAGCCAGCAAGTCCTGTAGCACTGGATTATTTTAATTATCCAGTTCTCCATGGATTGTTTTAGATTTTACAGTCTTATTACTCCCACTGATGTAGGAAATCCTGAGGAAAGTGCATGCAGACTCTCTATAATACAGTCTGTCTGATTCTTAGCCCCTGGAGCTGCAAATTCTGGGGAACACCTGCAACATCTCAGGCAAAGTAAGCTGCTTTCTAGCCCTGGAAGTGAACTGGAAGCTGCCGGAGGGAACTGAGAGCTGAGCAGACCAGAGTCATGTCAAACCAGGCAGAAGCAATCACATGAGGAACAGCCCTTCCAGGGCCTGGGTAGATACCAGTCTTGCATCTCCTCTTCACAGTAGCCAAGAGCCAAAAGTACTTGCATTCCTCATATCTGCTGGCAAATCATGATCTGATATAATACTGGTACCTAATGACGTACCACAGCTATTTCTGGCCCTCCATAATCACTTTGGCTTACCACAACCACTTCATTCCAGAATGGCTGTACCTGTGAAGGTACATGAGGAAACACAAATACACCTTCTTGCTCTTCATATTTTTTACTTTGCATGCCACAATTTCAGAGGGAAAACAACTATGAAGAAACACAACATCAAAGTTTGACAGGGCTTGTAGAAAGCTAACACAGAAAGATGGCTTTCTTAGTCTAAATTGAAAATTACTTAAATGAAGTAATCAATTAAAGATATTTTTGTTAGTCATAGTAACCCAGCTATTAAAAGTAATAAAGATCTTATTGCCTCTGCTCAGGGTGGATGATATTCTAAATGTGTAATTTCAAGTTCAGTGAAGTTACCTGATTATACACAGCACAGTGGTGGACTCCTGGGCAAATCATTATAACTGCCTGCAAGGTAATAGTGTGGAATGAGAACAAACCATTTTTTCAGACATTTGCAAGTCAGACAGCTTTTCATCTGGTCTTGATTACAGAGGAACAAATTCCCCACATCCGTATTCAGCATTATGTAATCAGCAATAACAAGCACTTTGCACGCCTGTGCACTAGCCCTGCTCAGAACAAGCTGGGAGGAAGGAGACATCAGCATCCTGCAGACATCTTCCCTTTAAGGACCATGCATAAATAACAGTATGGTTGGAACTTCATTCCAGGAGACAGCTTATTCCACATACAGCAATATTTCAAATGCAGACAGATTTGCAGTTCAGGTCTTCTGAACTTTCTCTGAGATGGCAGCATGATATAGACAATGTAATTACTACAATGACAAAAGAAAACAAAGTGGCACATAAATCCTACAAAACTTGTATCTTACTCTGACTCAGCCTCACCAATGTTATTTATCTTTTTCTGTTTCTCACATGATGGGAAGAAAAAAAAAAAAAAGATGGACTGACAGAGCCACAACACATCAATGTCACATCTGTGGTAGTGTTGTGAAGGTGCAAACATGGAAGGCTGGTCACATAGCAGCACAAAGCCTGAAGATTGTCTTTCCAAGCTGTCTGCAGAATGTGTCCCCAAAGCATGTCAGATCTCAGCAGTCTCTCTGCTGCTTGGTGCCTCTTAGTGAAGAGGAAGCTGGTTGCTGGATCATGGATCATCTGCATTTGGCATGCAGGACCACAGAACAGGAGATGTTGTGGTGGAGCTGCAAATGTATGAATGCAGCAAAGCAGGAAACCAGAGACAATTATGTGGACCTTGCATTTAGCACATTAGATTCAGCAAATTCTCTGAGGTGGTTTATATTATCGTAAGTCCACAATAAAAGGTACAATAGGGAAAAAAAGGTGACGGTAAAATGTGTTATACAAACTGGCTGATGAAGAAGATATCAAGAGACTTGAACTACAACTCTGAAAGCTTCACGCTTGAAAAGCAGGACAATACAGTTGTAGAAGGGAAACCCACATCTCTGTACACCAATTCAAAGTACTGTCTGGCCATCTGAAAAACAGAAGCCATTGTACAAAAGCAGAGGAAAAAAGTTTTAAAAGTCTTACTGTGAAGGGTGTCTGATGAACACCAAACTTTGGTGCTGAACTCTGGCTTTTGAGGCCTTAAGTGAATCTCTTACTCTGAAATTATTTAACACCTATTGAGCCATCTCATGGTTATGTGAAGTAGATTATCAAAAGCTTGGAATAAAACCATGAAATCCAACATTGTTGAATCCACTGTTCCAAAAAGAAAACACTAAGTGTACATCTGGCAATAGGAAGAATAGAATTTGCTCTTTTAAGACTATAAATGCATTCAGTTTTTCAGCTTGAATTCTCCAGGCTAAACTCTGTGCACTTACAATCTTTTTTGGGACCCTGGAAAGAACCCCTAGGGATTAAACAGTGCCGAACAAGATCTCTCTGGGACTCTAGGAATCTAAATGATATGGACTCTGTATAAGGCACATCTGTGTTGGCTTTACTCACGGGATATTTGAAGAGGGCCAAGAAGCTCTAAAGCAGCCACAATGCTCTCCTGGTCCAGGGGTAACCAGGGGCTGTTTCAGCCCTCATGAACCTCAGTTCTCCATCATCTGCAGTGATGGAAGGTTGGACAGTGGTACCCCATTACACCTGGAGCTCAGCTATTTACTCTACTCCTTGCCTACCAACTACATTTATTTGGGATCAGCTATCAGCCTCTTTCCTTGTGTCTTTAGAACAGAAGGTGTTTATTGAGGTGTTGTGAGTCTGTCGTATCAGGGGTTAAGTGCTGAGCTCTGTGTTTCAAGAGTTTCTTTCACAGGGATTTATTTAAAATGCACTGCACTGACATGTATTTTTAAATTTCCTCCTTAGGTAAGATTTAAATGTTTATTTGGAAATGGTATGCTCCTCCAGGCAACTCAATGCAGTTGCTATTTTGTCTTGAAGCAGAACATCCCATCACCTTAAGCCATGTGTGCATTGAACAAGGAGTCATTTAATGACACATCAGTACTGGATGAACTAGATATCCCTGTCAGAAGTCTACCTGGCACTATATACACCTAAATGTGGGGAGCAACGCATAGACCTAAAGAGACATCTCCCTGTCTTTTTCACACAGAAGGCAAGCAATTATCAAAACACAGTGGAAGGAAAAACCTGATAACAGATATCTGATGCAGTCATAGGTGCTAAACAGGAGCATAACAGAGCAGCTGGCAATGGCAACAACGAAAAGAAATGGACCCCGACAAAGATACTGCTACATGATGACACCAAGCTGAGTAGTGCTGCTGACATGCTAGAGGAATGGGATGTCATCCAGAAGGCCCTGGACAAGCTGGAGAGGTGGGTCCAGGTGAACTTCATGAGATTCCACAAGAGCAATGCACGGTCCTGCACCTGGACCAGAATAGTCCTCACTATCAATACAGGCTAGGGGATAAGGTGATGGAAAACAGCCTGCAGAAAAGAACTTGGGAGTTCTTGTGGATGAGCCTGGACATGAACCAACAGTGTGAGCTTGCAGCCCAGAAGGCCAGTCGCATCCTGGGCTGCGTCAAAAGGAGTGTCACCAGCCGATCCAGAGAGGTGATTCTGTCACTTTGCTCTGGTGAGACCTCACCTAGAGTACTGTGACTGCTCTGGTGCCCTCAACACAAGGAGGACATGGGCCTGCTGGAGTTGGTCCAGAAGAGTGGTGCAAAAATGATCAGAGGGTGGAATACTTCTCCTGTGAGGGCAGGCTGAGGGAGCTCGGTTTGTTCAGCCTGGAGAAGAGAAAGCTCCCAGGAGTCCTAATGGGAACCTTCCAGTACCTGAAGGGGGCCTACAAGAAGGCTGAAAAGTGACTGTTTACAAGGGTCCATAGAGATAGGACAAGGGACAATGGTTTTAAATTAGAGAAGAGTAGATTTAGGTTGGAAGTTAGGAAAAAATTCTTTACCATGAGGGCAGTAGAACACTGGAACAGGTTGCCCTGGGAGGTAGTTGAGGACTCATCCCCGAAGAAATTCAAGGTCAGGCTTGACAAGGCTCTGAGAAACTTGATCTAGTGGAGAATGTCCTGTACACTGCAGGAGGGTTGGACTAGATGACCTTTGGAGGTCCCTTGCAGCCTAAACCATTCTATGATTCTATGGCCACAGACTTATGCAGGGATAGAGGTTCAATGAGGGTCACTGGGAGCTGGGGTAATAGCTTCCAGCCAAGCTTACATTCTACTGGGAGGCTTTACCTTTAAAGCCCAAACACAGGAGGGACAGTCTCTGAGAATCTTCAGACATCCAGGGAGCCCTGTACAGCTTTCATTGATCAGCCAGTCCCTTTCTGCCTCCTCTCTCTCATCCCATCACAACTTCACTCTCTTTACATCTCCTAGAACTCTTTCCTCTGTACTGACCCCCTTCACGTGATTCTTTCTTTCACTTACCTCTGTAGCTGTTTCATCTCTGGACAAATAAGGCAACATGGATGTTTTCTACTGCTCTGCCTTTTTAGTATTTCCTCTTTTTTATGGCTCGAACTTGATTTCTGATGTTGATTGTGAGGTCCCTCGTCACCAACAAGAAAAAGTAATTTCTAGGAGGATATTTATTTTTATGATGTCTAGCAGACATTTACCTACCTTTGGCCAAATGAGTCCTATCTTTAATGTCTATTCCATTTCTGAACCCATGAAGCTAAATGGGGCTGTCTACCATTCTGTTTGTACAGTGCCTAGCACAACCATCTTTCAAGTCTGCTGTTCCATCAGGCTCATGATAAACATGAATAATAACACATTTCTGTTACACAGCAGTGTGTAGAATATTAACCAGACCTCCGATTTTTTCAAAGCATTTTTGCAAACATTTTAACAAACTAATCCTCATAGTGGTTAGCTACCTTTGTCCTTAGTGGGGCCACTGCACAGAGATGGAGTGATATGAAGACTCATGGAGCCGCAGAGAGCAAAACAAGCCTGACTGTACATCTGAACGACCCTACATCTTACAAATTGCTGCTCACAGTACCACTAATACATTTTATACATTGATTCTTCCATGTAAAATGCATAATCTGTTCCTGCTGAAACAGAGTCACAGAGACAGGCTTTTCACTGTTTCTTCCCTTTCTTTGTGTTTCTGAAGTCCTCAGTCCTTTTCTGCACAATGGTTTCAACACTGGGCACAAGTTCTGAAGAGTAGTTCCCATTCCCTTCTGATCTCAGACCATCTCTTAGGATGTTGAGCTATGAATCTGAATACATTCACAGTGACCTGGGCCTTCATTCCTTGATGACTCCTGCAACCCTAGATTGGAGGTTTAAAGTTTCGGAGGTCCAAAAAAGAAGATTGTGTTTCTATTTCATGTGATATAGCTAAGAAGAGTACTTAGTCCTGTCTTCAACTACCTAATGGAAGACTGCAGAGAAGGCACAGCCGGATTCTTCTCAAAGCTGCACAGCAGAAGGACAAGAAGTAACAAGGGAAGTTTTCAAAAGGGAGAAAATGTTTTTAACCAAGATGATCTGAGTTGCATTGGAAAGTGGCAGAACCTCCATCTTTTGCAGACATTCAAAAGTTGACAGGACAAGGCCTTGGTCAACCTGCTTTTATAGGAGGTGCCTTGAGCAGGAGGTTGGGGTAGAGGCAAGTCTCCAGATGTCCCGGAGTTTACTTCCAGTCCTGATTCTACAGAAATACTCCCACTCAAATAATCCCTACAGGAGGAAATATTCCCAGAAGACTCTCAAAGAAAAGTTCCAGGAGCTGTGTAGGCAGACGGTATAGGACAGATGAAATAATATTAACTTTAAGTGCTCAGAAGCCACACCAGATACTGGAAACCATTTAGCCATGGTACTGTAACATGGGCTAATTTGCATTGTTTCTTTTTAAAACCTCTGGTGCAGCTCAGGCCTTTCTGTTTCCCTTCTGGCAACAAATACAGACTAGACCAATACAAGGTGGTTTGCAATGTGAAGTGAGCTACTCCAAAATGACCACAGGTTACTGATAAAAGGTTTAGTGTAGAACTCATAGGCTTGCAAGTTTAAGTTCTCCTGCTTTTTGAAAAGGTGTTGTACTTATGACAAGGCTGAAACAAATTATTTCTTGCTTCAGAGAAAACATCACTTCTCCATAGATTTTGAATTTGCTGGAAATTTTCTACAATCATTCTTAGAAACTCATTTTATTCTGCTGAGATTGCCACCTCCAGCCTCATGGAAAGCTACCTGAAAATCACAGGATTTCACTGCTTCTAGGATGAGTATATCACTGTCAGGTGTTAAGCAGGCCATTATGATCACTTTACAGTCCTGACAATACTTGGATTTCTTTGCTGCCGAATAGCAAAGCAAATTTGGAGAGCGCAGCAAGAATTACCTTGCATAGAATTCTTTGTCACTGTCATTACCAACTGTGTTTCCTTCAGATAGCTTTCAGCTTTCTGAGGGTATTCCATGCTGGCTTGGTGTATTTAAATTGATTAGGAGAGTAATACTGTCATTAACTTCAACAGAAGGTAAAGCTAAACAGCTTTGAAAATCCCACCTCTAGCAACAGGGTATTTGTCCACATTACTGGATTCAAAATAAGGGGGGAAAGCCTATTTACAGCAGTGCGTGATCAGCACAGGGGATGCGCAGTGCTGAGCACAGGATGTGGAACAGATAACAGGGCAAAGCAACAGCGCTTATGGCCAGGTTACTGATAGACAGAAAAGGCAGAGAGGTCTCTAGCATTACTGTTAGCAGATTAGGAGTGGGGCAAGGCCAGAGCAGGACTGAGAGAAGAGCTTCTATGCATAATCGCTGGGCAGATGTCTCCAGAAATCTTTGTATACCATACTTAGATTTACAAAGTTGGTTTGTTTTTTTTTAGAGAGGGGGTGTTATGCTATATATTTATGTACATAATTTTAATTAGATAGTCTTTCTTTATTTTCAGTAGGATTTTAAAACTCTAGGTATGAGCCAGAAGTCTTCATGCCATACATGACATTTACTGCAGGATTTTCCTCAAATGATAGGAGTTTGTTACATGTTGGAGCAGTATAGTGAAGTATGGCAGTAAACACTGAAATGTTTGCATTATTCTATATGGTCTAAATTGATGATTGCATTAAATTGATGAATGTTGGACAGTTGGAGGAAGCAGTAGAATTTAGATGGATATTCTGTGACAATTGCAATTTTTCATACACTTGCAGATTGTGTGACGTATCAGGTTTGAACCAGACTTATTACTGATTATCAGATTCATAATTCATTTTTCATTAGTTTCATGAATTAGTACTGAATTAATCCAATATACTAATGAAAGGAGAAGATTCACAAATTTGGAAGCAAATCAGTCTGTGTTTGGGTGGGTTTTTTTTTTTTCCTAACTAGAAACCAACTGACATTCTCTAATAATTCCATGAACAAACGTACAGAACTGAATAATCTCCATAGAGGACTTATCACCAATGCATCAGATATAAACCAGAATGGTCTTCTTTTGGGAAGAAACCTGCTACAGAAATCCCTCCTGCAACGCTTTTGTGAACAGCTGAAAAATGCAGTTATGTAGACACTCTCCTTTTACTATGAGATCCACTGGAATCATTTTAGATAGGTGTCCTGCTAAGGTTTCAGACTCCAAGCACAACCTTAGCCAGGCTTGCAATTGTCTCTCTGCAATGAGAATTTGTGTACTTCCCACCGGATCTGTATTAGAATGTTGCTTCAAGGAATTTCTAAGCAGTTTTGAGGGTATTTAAATATTTTTCTTCAAATTAACACAACAAACTGCCAAAAAATGTCTACAGAAAGGGTGAGAGGCAAGATTTAATCTCGTTTCAATTATTTTACGCCAAGGGAAATTTTCACTGTTTCTCATCCTGGAAACAATATTCTTTGCATAACTTCTAAGAATTTATCTAAGGATCTTTAAAGTGGGATCACTCCTGCACAAAAACAAAACCTGAATTATAAAGAGATCTCTCCATCCTTATCCTTATTTTCAGCTTTGTTGAACATACAAGCTCTCCACGTGGTAAATTAGTTCAGGAACATGGAAAGGAGCCATTTCAATGATTCCTCAAAACCTGTCCACTATTTGTTCTGAAAATAATGCACTTCCATGTGTTGTATTATCTCCCATTCACAGAAAATGGAGTTCCAAATGGGATTAGTAAATCCGTTGGTGCTGCTTTGATAAGAAGCCAGTCATGGAACATGCAGTATTTCTTCTCTATACACAAACCACACTGTATTTTCTGTGCACAGAGCACAAAGGGATTCACATTTTAGGCTGCGCAACATAGAATCATAGAATGGTAAGGTTGGAAGGGACCTCAAGGATCATCTAGTTCCAACCCCCTGCCATAGGCAGGGACACCTCCCACTAGTACGTTATAATAATGCCAATTTATACTTAAAGAGAAAGCTCCTAAGCCTGAGTCCACTCACAGTCAATCAGATGTCAACCAGATAGGGGGCCTACAGGAAGGCTGAGGAGGGACTATTTATAAGGCCTTGCAATGACAGGACAAGGGGCAATGGGTTTAAACTGGCAAAGGGAAGATCTAGACTAGATGTTAGGAGGAAGTTCTTTACAGTGAGGGTGGTGAGGCACTGGAACAGGTTGCCCAGGGAGGTTGTGGCTGCTCCCTCCCTGGAGGTGTTCAAGGCCAGGTTGGACAAGGCTTGAGTAACCTGTGCTAGGGGAAGGTGGCCCTGCCTATGGCAGAGGGTTGGTACTAGATGATCCTTGAGGTCTCCTTCCAACCGTACCAGTCTATGATTCTATGATTCTATGTGTAATGCAATGAACAACTGGGACAATGCTGAAGCTTTGTGAGAAAATACCAAATCCGCAAAATTCTAATCTGTTTCTCTTTCTGTCTGGGTGGCATTTGGTAGCATACCTCAGAGCAGCCAGACCCTTGCCAGTACAAGGCCAAAACCAATTTGCAGAATAAAATGGTTATCACAAGCAATTACTAGCTTCTTAAACCCTTGAAACAAGAGTCTCAGACACAAATTTGAAGATATAACATCCTTCTGTGTAATTAAAGACTTATGCATATTCTTTCAGTGAAGGCTGTAATTACTATCTCAAATTAAACAGTGTTTAAATATGTATTACATGCAAGTGAGGTAGCAGATAATCCGATTAGTTAAGCAGTGGTTTTCCTCTGTAGTATACAGATCCCCGAGGATCAGGAAACTACTTCTAAAGAATTTGGAAAGGACAGCTGCGGGACTGTCTCATATTACACTAAACCAGTACAATTCCAATTCAATCACCACAACAGGCTGCCTGATTGTCTCTGCCCTGAGCTCTGCTGCCTTTATGACACCAGAAACAGACAAGCAATTGAGGAGCTGCAGGGTAAGTCAGTTCAGCTCGCTTTCCCAGCTTCAAAGAAAATTCACTTTCCAAAGAAAACAACTCCTAGATCCAAGTCAAAAAAAAAAAAAAAAAAAAAAATAGAACGAGAGAGAAGGAAACCAGTAGGAAGGGTAGCGAGGTTAGGCTGTTCTGAGAAAGTCTGTAGTTACTGAAGGTTAGATGCAATTAATATGATATTGCACCCATGCAATTGTCAACAAGCATATACATTCCCTGCAGAAGGGTCTGCACTGTTGGTGGATGCATTGAGGTTTGTCAAGACCAAAAAGGTTGAAACTTTTACTTAGCCTTCTCTTGTTTTAGAGTCTGCAGAATTAAGAAAAACAAACAAACAAACAAAAACAAAACCCCAGAGAACTAGCATAGCTAATATGTTACTATTGTAGCAATTTCACTACAAAGCTACACAAATGTGAAATATGCCTTTGACAATCATAAAAGTCATTAGGTCTCAGCATCTTCTTGGTGGTCTATCTTTGCTTTGCAAGATTATAATTTTAATTCTCAGCAGCAATATCCTCCAGAGTAATCTAGCACTACAGAAACTGAAAGCACATCGGAGCAGCCTGAAGGAGCAATCATTCTGCCAGGTAAGCCTTATCCCAGATCAGCAAACAGCATATGCTGTGTATCTATCAAAGAACATGTGAGGATGTCATAGGCCCAAGCATAACCTCCCCACCCCTCACAAAATGTATTGTAAGCATTCAAAGAGGGAATATAGATCAAAAGGAAATAAATCGGTTCTAAGACTTTGAAAGACATTAGAAGTCTTCATCCAATGGCATACTGTATAGATAAAGTTGACAAATTATTATTTCATCACAAAATGTCTGAAAGACCACTTGTCCTAACACAGAGGAAATTGTGAATGCCTGAAATGGGACTCTCAAATGAAGTCTCGAACAGTGAGACCAAACTTTCTCTTATGTACTCTTAAATCTTGGGCATTTGTGCAGAGGCATAAGACAGGTGCTCACCCATGTACTTAGAGAATTTTGGGGGACTATAGTCCCCCTTTGAATAGGTTGCAGTTTTTCAGTCAATAATAGATTTTCACCTCCAGAAAATCCCAAGCTCTTTAGCCTCCTCCTGTGCCCACAGGAAAATACAGTATTTTGGGTGAAAACTAAAAAAAACATTTTATTGAGTTTGCCACTCAAGTGATCTCCAGGCTAGGATGACATTGAGGAGGGTTAAGCTGCATCCTGTTTTTCATGTAGACAAAGAGGTTTAGAATGGAGATGATCATCCTTTGATTTCTCTGGTTTGTGCTGAATTTGAGTCTCTGTAATGCTACATGAGAGAAATGTTCTGCATGGCTGAATAAGAGCTGTGTTTGTTACCAACCTTGCCACAGATCTAAACATGTACAGAGTGAATGGATCAAACATGGGAAAGTCAGGGTTACAGTGCAAATGTACTGATGAGAGGGTCGTGTCCCTCTCTTTTCCTCCTACACATGACAAATTTCTCACTTTGTTCTCTGAACAGTGGCTGACCCCTCCACTTTCTGCTTTTTAACATGTTGCTATTAGAAGTACTCCCTCATCTCTGAAATTTTCATTTGTCCTTTCATTTCAAACAGTGTTCTTCTTATACAATATGGCAGTGTCATACCCCATGGAATTCCTGGAAGTGCTTACCCAACACTTGAAAATACACAGGTCTTAACTATCATATACAGGAAGAGTTTTTTGCATCATAGCTTCTTTCACTTTCCAGACTACCTGCTGAGATAAAAAGTTTTTTCCTATAATAAGTTATGAGCTCCACTGTTTCCATGCTGTCTCTACATCCATTTCTAAATGACATCTCTTGCAAGCTGACTTGCTGGGTGAGACAGGGCTGTGTTCTCATTGAATGTAAGGATATGGTCACATGTTATACTCAGTCCACAGCAGATCTCCCTCTGCATGACAGACCACAAGCTGTTACACAGTAGCCTGGTTTCAGACTAACATTTCTAAGAGTGACTACATTACATAGCAGAGAGACTACACACACACACACACACACACGTATATTATCTTAGGGAAAATTTCTTTATCATGAGGGTGGTGAAACACTTGAACAGGTTGCCCAGGAAGGTAAGTGAGGACCCATCCCTGGAGATGCTTGAGGTCAGGCCCAAGAGGGCTCTGAGCAATCTGATCTAGGAGAGGATGTCCCTCCTCACTGCAGGGAAATTGGACTAGATGACTTTTGGAGGTCCATTCCAACCCAAACCATTCTATGATTCTATATACAGGACATGTGTAGAGGTTTTTTTCCATAGTTTAGAACTATTTGTGCCACAGTGATGATATAGTAGTTGTAAAATATTTTATTTACTTTTTCTATTTCTTATAACTTGTTATACAAGTTATACACATGGGTAAGTACTTTCTTGTTCAACCTTGATTCCTTACTTTTTAAAAAATCTAACCCTTTAGGTTTGTCTCTGGATATCTGTAAAGCTAACATGTTTCTGAGGGGCAGAGTGGTTGTCCTACACTGGATCATAGCAGTTTATTTGAAAAGCTTTAAAAATAATTATTGCTCTGCCCTCTTCTTGTCCCAACTAGAAGCTTACATTCTGAAAAACACTACTGTAAGCTGTATAAAAATGCAAGAGGTGCTGGTATACGCTGAAACTTTGGTATGATTTAGGCAAGTAGCCCTTGTGTATTTCTGAAACTGACACCCTGCTGCTGAAATTCTGTGAGGGTTCTAGGATTAGCACAACACAATAAAAAGAGTTTCAGCTATTTGTTGTGAAATAGCACCTGAAGCGTGTTCAGACTAAGTGCTTCTACCTGAGCATTACTTTATTCATAAAATGTCCGCTGCTCATGAAAAGAAAGTATACATAGTGAACAGCTATTAAATCCAGTCCTAATCCAGTCCTTCTGAAACTCTAATTATAAAATTATCTTGTGCCAATGGACAGCCTGTGAGCTTTTATAATTCCTTGACTGTCTTCTCTCTCTCTTCTCCCTTCCTACTTATGTTGAACTGACCTTAGTGAGTTCTTCAGTGACATTATATTGTTATAATGATGTAAACCATTGCTACCCTTGTAATCTCTCATCCTTGTTGTGACATCCTTAGATTTATGATAGCCATGTCTTGATGTATAAAACCAAGCCTGATGGGAATCCTTTAAACAGCCTATGGCAACACTCCTACCCTCACACTACTGTGCAGAATACAGTTCTTAAGGGTGTGAAAAGTCATTACTAAAACCTTGTGATTTTTGTGATGCTGGACCTTGGCAGAAGTGAAAGTCCTAACCAAAATTACATCCTCTATCAGCTGGGAATGCTCTTAGTGGAAAAAGCAAAGTATCTTGGTGATGCACATCTTAGATGTCAAGCAGCCCAATACCCCAGCTCCCTCTCTCCTCTGTAAATATATTTTTATAGAGACCATAAATATCCAAGGACTATTGTTTTCAAATGCATTTCAAAGCAGTGGCAGGAAGTTTAATACTGAAGTATTATATTGTTTCTTTCCAGAAATTATTTGCTGATCCATTTTTACCTGGTATATTGAAAATAAAAAGCTTTTAAAGTTTCATTTCCACACAAAATACCACATACTGAGTTGGTCTGATTCGGAGGAGAAAATGGCCCATTTTTTTCAGTATATTCCAGTTTCCTGTCGGCTAAATATCTAATAAACTTTTCTACACTGACCTATGAGGTAAATCCATCCAGAGGTAAATCCATCCATTCTAAGAGGTAAATCCATCCAGACCCCAAGAACTGGAGCCAGATGGATACTTCTTTGCTGCACAGTGAAAAAAGGGTGGAAAGTAGGGTGGGTGAGATGCTTTCCTGCTCCAATGCATCATAAAAGCAGCAGCAGCTGCCTCAGGAAAAAGACATAAAGGATCTAACCATAGAAAATAAAATAAATTAAAATCTAAATCCAAGAAGCACAAGCTTGAAAAGAATGTGAAGACAAGACACTGTGTACTAGGGGTGTGCAAGGTCAACCTATAAAAGTTTGGGGAATGGAGTAAAAAATCTTTCTGCATTATTTACTAGGAAAAGTTGGTTTTGAACACAGAGTTTACAGTGATTTTGAAGCTCAGTAGCTGTTGGGACTGCAATAAACAGGTCTAGACCAGATTATGTTAACCAGAAATTTAAACACAGAAAAAGCTCAAAAATGCATTTATGGGATATCCAGATGAACTTATCCCAAAGTATCCTCCTTAACATCTCCTGAAGACAGACAGCTTCAAATGAAATATGACTCAATTAGAAATGCACTGCATTTAAATATGAAAAAATAAACAATTATTTCCTTCTTTCCATTGTGTCCTATTGAAATATTTTCTCTGCTATCCTTGCAAAGGAGCCTGAAATATTTTCCAAAAAAGAATATTCTTGATAATAATTCATATTTAATGAAACTGCATGGTGGTTATATAACCAATGATGATTTCATAAAGAACCTAATTTAGCCTTCATAAAGTACGTAGTGCTTATGCTGGAAAAGTTTGAACATGTTTTACTAGGTCTGAACAGACAGTGTGATTGGCAAGAGATAAATGCTTCAGACAGTTTGGTACTAATATTTCAAGTCCCTGCAGAAAAGAGAGCAAATGCACCAAAAGAAATACAAACAAAATTAATCTTGGCTGCAATTTTGCTCATTCTGATAGTGCTGAACAGTAGAATCATTCAATATTTTAATTACTCGATTCTGTACATTTGTTGCAGACAGTAAATTTGTTGATAGAGATCACTAGTGGACTCACCTTGTAAAAAGATAAGCACTATCAGATAAGTAACCAAGATATGCATTCTATGACATGCAACTAATGTTCTGCAGAGGTGGGCTAAACCCTCATCAACCAAGGAGATAGTTGACTAAAACTTTAAAGGAAAAAAAAAATAAAAGGATCTGTCAGTACAGAACTGCAAACATTTCACAATACATTATATAGGAAAGTTATTGCTGGCTGTGAGCCAGTACTCCAGAGATGATGTGTGGAGGCTGCTCTGTGGTTATGCTTTGGAAATGAACTTTGCTTATCCCAGATGGCTGGCTGGCTTGCAGAGTTTGTTTTAAAGGCTTGCTGGTCAGATCAATATCTAAGACAGAGAGAGAAATTCTCGTTTATGGGGTTAGCTCTAAGTAACGTAAATAGGGGTCATGCAGTGTGCAACCAGATGTATGCTTGAATAAGATGTGGCTAGGTCTAGGGAAAAACCTATAATGAACACAGAACCAGGTGATAGGATCAGCCTTGTTTAAGTTGTGCCAGTTAGTAAGTCTTCAATCTAACAGTGTCTGGTATGGCATTTCAGAACATAAATACTCCAGTATAATGTACCTTGGTACATAAATACTCCAGTATAATGTACAGTATAATATAGTGTAAGAAATACAAATCTAAATCAGGTCTCATACCATACCAAAACAAATCGACCAAAACAAAACAAAACAAAAGGAGATTCTAGTATGAAATTCCCTCTCACTTGACAAAAAACATAGCTAAGATTGGGAGGTGTCCCTGCCTATGGCAGGGGGTTGGAACTGGATGGTCTTTGAGGTCCCTTCCAACCTTACCATTCTGATTTAGCATGGAGACAACTGAGCAGAACCTGAGGTGAGTTTGAACGTATGAGTGGATTTTAACACTATGGAAGTGCTCTAGCAGGCATCGATGCACAATGCAGCCTGTTACCTGAAGGCTACCGAGAAGCCACTTATCTCTGGCTTTTCTCAGTGTGGATGTTATATAAGTTACTTGTACACGATGCAAGTCACACCTGATGGTAAGTTCAAGCTAAGCAGAACAAGAACAGAGGCACTGCTGCAGGCACGAAAGCATAAGCAGACCCAGTTAGATTTCATTACAGATATGCAACCACATTCAGTAAGTCATCCTGGAATTTCAGTCTCCTGGAGTTTGTTTGCAGAAGCAAAGCTCTCTCCAAGATGCATTATTCCCAATTCCTGGGGAGTTGGGAATTGCTGTTGCAGTTGAGCAGCCATCTCTAGCTCTACTAATGGCAATGCAATGTATCTGGAGACTTTCATATGCCCTAGCATATCATCTTTAAACATAGAATATGAATAGGGCACAATAAAACCTCGACATTGTTTAGATAGTGAGAAAGATTGAGAAATTACTTGAGAAATTACTTGACCATATTGCATCATGCTTTTAATGGAAGAAAATAGCAAGGAGCAGTGAAGATAAAAGTAAAAGTAGTCTGTCCATCTTGTTAATGTGTAAGGATGAGAACAAAGAATTTTATCTTCTCGATTTTGCTCCTGGAATGCCAAGACACTGTCAGCATCTTCTGGAAATGGGATCCTGTCTTTGCTGTAAGGCTTTGTTCTATGCTTTCAGTTTTCAGCTGAATACAGACATTTGTATGTAAATATGCGAGTCAGTAGCTTGAACAGATATCTGTATGCTGTCACGATGGTGTATTTCATTTCCTTTAATAACAGTCTTTTTATTATTAAATAAAAAAGGCTTTGTGAAAAATAATTTGGTCTTATCAAGAATAAGCAATAAAAGGTAAAACACTAATTTTAAACACAACTATTAATCCTGTAGGTATACATATAATTTTGTCTAAATATACAAATTTTCCATAGTCAAAATAAGCATGTCTCTCTCAAAAACATACTTAAAAGCAGCTTCCAGGTAACACCTGGAGAATCACTATGCATATGAACTGCATATGCAGTTGTGCCTTCTTCTGTCAGATCCCTTCTGTGAAGCAAAGTTTTTTCCAGACTCCTATTTTACTCATAATGTACTGGGGTATGGGGACAGGAAGACTTTGCATATGTTTAGTAAGAAAACATTGTTGATTGAGACTTGGTGCCTTGTTCAGTCACAGAATAACAGGTTGCTCCAGGGATGTACTGCACTGTTGCTGAATTTTTAACAAAGAGTACAATAATTTACAACTGTTGCAAGCAGACGTAGGATGGAAATTATATTAAGCTGAAAAATCCACATAATAGAGCCTCAAAAGACTGGGAGAACATGCCTTGCAGTGAAAGACTTAAAGGGATAAAATTATTTCATTTATCAAAAGTAGTTCTACAGGAACTAGTGGCATCTTAACTTGTTGGCAGAAGAATAAGAATCAACGTCTCAAAGCTGAGACTAGGTAAATGCAGAAATAAAGCCTATTTTGGGGAAAATTTAGTTGGGTAAGGTAAAAAAAAAAAAAGAAGAAGAAGAAGCTTCATCCTCTTCCCAGATGCATGGTGGTCCTTTCTACCCTTTCCATTTTTCATACCTGTCTGCCAGACAGTTTAACTTGTTTATGCAGCAGGGAATTATTTAGGGCAACTCATGTCACCTTATGGCTTAGTGAGTTTATGGATTCACAGGCTGCCCAAAGACTGCTGGGTTCGGTATAAAAGTCAGCAGTAGAAGCAATTGATCTTCTGCCTCACAGTGATGTTCATCTGTTACATCAGGTAACCTGTCTCCTGCAACCATTGTTACCTTTATTGTCCAAGACAGCTAATTGGATAGATCCCCTAGCCAAGTAGAATTCACATTCACATTTTTTATCTCCTTTACAAACCTCATAGCCACAAGACTACAGAAGAGGCAGGTAGAAGGACCCTTCTAATGCAGCTGGGATTCTGTACTAGGACTTCAGGAGCCACAGGAAGGGAATCAGGCCTGAGAGTGTCTCATTGTCAGATACCAGAAGTTCATGTCCCTCACTTCGGATGGACTATAACTTACTTCGGACACTCAAGGTACAGAACCACAAATAATATTGGGGGTAGAGAACCCAAAATCCTCTCCTGAGGTAAGAGCTGTAGCTATTGAGCTAAGTCATCCACTTTGTCACTTGCTCGCCTGGCCTCATGTGCACACAGAGGCTGTAGTATTTGCATTTCCTATCAGAATGAAATTTGAGGCCTGTAAAACTGAGGGGCTGCATGCCTCAGCTTAACACTAATAACAGTGCAGTTGCACTGACTATAAAGCTGCTTGAATGTGTCCAAGTCAGCTTAAAATATGCTCACACAAGTATTGGTAGCAATCCCCCTGGCAACACACTGTTCAAGGCATACTCATTTGTCTTGCTGTTTGCTGTGCTTCTGAGATGCGATTTTTGCATACAGTAGGTGTTCCTCCAAGCCCCCTCTCTGTATCAACCTTGGATCTTTCTAAGTATCAAGCTCATAATTTCTGTTATGAGAATAAACAGAGACAGGGTAGAAGGTGAGCTTGTTATTCTAGGAAATTGTGCTTCTTAATTTTTTGATCTCTATACACAAATATGGATGAAATTGTGACTCTGCTAAAAAAACATAAGACACACTTTCAGATTTTATGGTTATTTCATCTATTTACACTTCTTGAAAATTAATAGTGTTCTGCACTTCACTGCACAGCACTTTCCCCTCAACCACTAGATTAACCAGGCACTGCATGCAAGAGTTACACGTGTTACAAACAAAGGCAGGTAGATGAAAAATGCCACTCAGCAGGGCTCTGCAGCTTCACTGTGTTTGGCTGGAGAGTTTTCCACTTCTAGACTGAGCAGGAAGAGAGGAGACTTTGTTCATCAGTGTGCTGGTTTGAGGGTAATTGGAATATTTTAATAGAGACTATTATATTACAGGCTGTGAAAGGAAAACAATAGTGATGTCTACTTCACTCATAGGCTTACTGAGATGTTTAAGAAAAAATACTCAAAACATAGATAAGTCAGTGTCTCTGGGGCACAGTGTCTCAGGCGGTCTAGCTTCTGGTTTCTCCTCTCTGCTGAGTAATTTCACTAACCACTTTTCTTCTAACACCCCCGGCTGATCCTCCAAAATTCACCTTGCGCGTAAGGCAAACCTTGGGGTAAGGTATAGGGGTGGGGAGAAGGTGGAAGGGTGGTTGGGAGCCTCTTCTGGGGTCTCTGATTTCTGGGAGGGGTGTTGTGTTTCTGTATTACCTTTAACTTGTATATTTCTGTAAATATTCCTGTATATAGTGTATATATCTGCTTGTATATTGTGCTAAGCTGTAAATAGAGCTCATTTCTTAACTTCCAGCTGGCTGAGTTCTAGTCTGGGTCATTTTACAAAGTGTGGGGGGCAGGTAACTCCCAAACCACCACAATCAGACTGGATCTGGAAAGACTGGGCTCCATGAAGAATCCTGCCACTGTCCTTGCCCCAATCCACTCCAGTACTATGATGCATACAGGATCACAGAGGACTCCTGAGCCCAAATTTCCAATCCTGGGATCTGAATTTTTGCTATGTTATCCTGTTTTTTCTCTCTTTTCACCAGAAACTGTTGTCCTACTTACACTCCTACAGAGCTGATATTAGCTGTGATACACCTCATTGTCACTCTCCCTCTTTAAAACAGAATCTCAAAGGTAGCAGTGTTTTATAATAAACAGGCTGGTTTGGTGTGGGGTTATTTTTGTTTCTGTTTTCTGTTTGCTTGGTTTTTTACATTGGAATACTTTTTAAAACTGAAGGATGCAACACATCTGGAGACAGATTTCTGTTGGGAGGGAAACAAAAACTTGGACCTAAGGATATTGGCAGGATTGATTTAGCCTTACTTTTAATTTTCATACTTCCTATTAATTTCATTCTTCCCTTTAATCTTTAGTTAAATCTGTTAACATGTACTGAAAGCTGTTTATACAGAAGTCTTCTCCTTGAAAATCATGCCTATCTTAGGATTTTTACTGGAGGCAAAGATAATAAAAACAGCACACAAAAGTGCTGAGGCAGAATGCTTTCAAAGTGGGAGGGAAGCATATATCCTTGGTACTTTCTAAAGTGTTCCAATATACAAGACGGTTTATGACAACGTAAACGAAAAAGCCAATCTTCCCTGTGAGGAATGCAGAATCATCCTTAATTACTTAAACTCCTACAGTGAGCTCATAAATGTCAGGATATTGAACTGCTGCATGTTAATGGAGACTGTTTTTATTATTTATTCCAGGGGAGTAAACTAAGATTTCTGAAATTCACAATAGCAGCAAGTTATAAACCTGGTGGAGAGAAATAATATTCAATACTCTAGTTGAGGATGTCCCTTCTTACTGCAGAGGGGGTTGGACTAGATGGCTTTTAGAGGTCCCTTCCAACCCAGACCATTCTATGATTCTGTGAAGTAAAATTTTAGTCACTACCTCTGAACTCAGTGGACATGATGAATCTGTCCAAGTTCTGCTTTGCTAGGAGACACAGCTATAGAGACTGGAGAGGGATGCTCTGGTCTCAGAGCTGGGTGCTCCTTCCTGCCCTTGTGGCTGTGATGGGAAGGGTTATGGTTCCTTTCCGCACCACAGAGCCATGGCTGTCCATGGAAGTTGCCCAGCAAGAGTTGTCTAGGATGTGAGTCCAGCCAAGCAGAAGGACTGCATCATCCAAAGCCAGTGCCCTCAGACAGAAGGGTGAGTTTTCCTCCAAATAGTACGCGTAAAGGGGCAGGCAGGTTTACAGGCTAAATACAAGCACACACACACAAATCTAACTAGGGGATTTGGTTTATGCAGATGCATGTGCTGGGATACCTTAAGGCTTACCCTTAGTGATCTGCCAGCCCCAGAAATTTCTCAAAACAGCAAGATAATACTGAGACACAATCATTTCTTTTACCCTTTTATCCATAGGGAAGACATTTTCAATTTCAGCTGGCAGCTCTTGTAGCAGGGAACACTGATGGAAGCTCAGGTCTCAGGAAATAAGTAGAAGTAATTTAAATTATACTTATTGCCTATTCCCTGAACCACAGTTCTTTCTGTACGTAGGAAGGAACTAGTGTTGACAACCCCTGGAGGAATGCATTAGGACATCACAACAAACATGCCTGAGGAAGCATGTGTGAACCAAAACCCTTTTCTGTCCTGGCAGAACCAGTCCTGGTGGCATGATGCCATCAATGCACAGGCAGGGTGGAAAGCAGCAGGCTTGCCACACCTCAGAATATTGTTGCAAGACTCCAAATGATTATGCTGGAATGGACAAAAGCCAAAGCCCGTGGAATCATAGAATCAAC